>JABWIB010016680.1:0-11074 GCA_016617825.1 Platyplectrum ornatum
CTGGTCAGTATCTGTGTGCAACATGCAACAATAAAGTATTCTCCCTGCATGCACACACTGACATTCATTTTACCCCCCTTGCAATTTAACATGGTGTTGCTTAGATGTAACATTATGCTCATAAGTTTAATAGCATACCTCCCAACTGTTTTTGGGTGACTGTCCCGCTGTATTGCCCGCTTACAAGTGTACCCGGTAAGGGAACAAACTGGTAAGCAATAATGTTCTCATTTAAACAAAAAACAAGCAAAAACTGTATTTGTCCCATTTTCTGTCCCCAAAATGTCTAAAATGAAAAAAAAAGCAAATGAAATTGAATAGAATTAAAAGGCGCATTATACTTGAAACCAAAGCTGGCTACATACTATACAATGGCTGCAACTGACAAAATGGTACAAAATTGCCAATAAGCAGGTTTCAGGAATGATCTGGATTATTAGAAATATTGGCAAGTGCAATCAGATTAAGCTAGATAGTTATACACAGAGACTGTATCTCCTCGCAATCGTCGTGAGAGATTGGATTGTGGACCCTGTTCTGTTCTGCACATATATCAGTGCTTTACATTTTGGGACTCATTGTGAACCATCCAGATTTAGGAAGACATAACCACTTGACCAAGATCTCCTGTCGGAAATGTAATTCCTCTTATTAGATTATATAGTATAAATAGAGCCAGAGCAGAAAAGTTAGGTTGGCTAATGAAAGTCCTCCTTGCAAAGGAGATGCTTAACTGTTATGAACATACAGATGCGTGGTTATCGGTGGCCTGATATAATTATAGTCAACATGTATAGTTACATCTGACTCTAATACCTCTGGTCACATATCAAAACATTTCCCAGACTCCAACAAGCCGTATTTTACCATGGAAAGATTTCCCCAGTTTAATAAACCTGGAAGAGGATCATAGAACCTTTAGATCTGCTAATAATCGCTCATTGGTTTGTTTTTGCCACCAGATGGAGCTTCAACACTGTAATTTATTTTATATGATGACCATTGTTGAAATTCTTAGTCTTATGCAGGCCATACAGCAGTGCGATCCATTGTGGGACCTCACTGGTGCACATGTGATGGTCATAACACCGGGAGAGCTGAATCTTGCCTTCAGCAGGCAGGTGTGCGAACACCGGGCTGTGCATCACATCATTGCACCCGATAATGCGCAGGTGTATGGACGGCATTACATCGGCAGACAAAAATAGTTTTAAGAATGTTAATACTTTCTATCAAACTAATAACACTATAATTCATAGGATTTTGCTGTGCATATTTATAGAAGCTAGCATTTATAGTTAATTCTTTGTGCTAGATATAACTAAGCTAAGCAACAACTAAAAAAAACAACTGACTTTTTCCAAATTAAATAAATTCCAGCTGGAGCGGTAAATTTAGGCCACAGGGTTTTTACAAGGGGCTGTTCAGATTGTCAGAAAACTCAGGAAATTTCATGTAATTCCCAAGATTTCTGTGGTAAACTGAACATGTAATATCTATTTGAAAGGATCTGGCTATATTGCTGGGATATTGTTAGGTATTATTTTTAATTAAATCATATTACATCTTTTTCCTGGGTATTGTTATTGGAAAAGTTACATATTCTTGACCAGCTTAAGAAATTTATATATCCCCTAGGGAATTATGCATGGTGACTCTTATACCTCTCTGTGACTCCTCTTCCTACCCTTTACGCTTGTGACTTTCAAAACCTCTTCTCTCCGTCCGATAGGGGACTTAATCAAGCTGGTTGGTCTCATAAAAAGTAACGTGAGTACATGTATATGCTAGATGTTACTAGCGTTAGATGTGAATGCCGTAGGGCGGTTGACATTGAATACCTGCATAGCTAATCCACACACTGTAGGTGGGTATACCCATGCATATTGGGGTGAGGGGAGTTAATGGTGTTTGTGTGAATCGTGCATTAAAGAACTGTGTACGAAGTAGGTGCGGGAGAGGGCAGTCCACGTCCCTCCTTTTGTCCTATATTCCTACAATTCTTTAACCCCATACCATATTTTCTTGCCTTACAATTATTTCATTTTAAATTGGTTGTTTGGATTTTGATTTATTTTACATTTATATTGCAATTATTAATCAATTATTATACTAAATTTTTTATACTTTGTTAAGATTCTTCATTTTTTACCCTTAAAAATAAAGCATTTGAAGTAACATACATGCCTTTGCTTAGTTACTGCAATATTGTAACACGTGGGGGAAGGGGGGGGAACTACCAGCTGTGCAGTGCCCATTCAGACACAAGGGCCTACCACCACACCACCGGTTATACTTTATAGCAGTTACATTAGGGTGCCAGGGAACTACTATAGCGATTCCTTGGGTCCATAGTGTAACCTGATGTAATAAGTGCCGCTCCTGCGCATAACAGTTCCGGGGTCCCGGAGTTTGGGATCCCTGTGATCTCATTGGTGTCTCAGGTCACATGTTCTGGTTGCCAAGCAGCCAGAACGCTTTCATAGTGTATTTGTGGTCCAGGTACTTTACATCATGCAATCCCCTCCATGCTGTGCCCTGTGCTCTTTCTATTTCTGTTTCCTGTCTTTCTCTGCTGTCTCTCTTTCCCTCCCTGCTGTGTCTCTCTATGTGTCCTTGCTCTCTCTTTCTCCATAATATATGGGTAAGGGGTCCATAATAAAGTAATACCAGTCGGCACATACCAATCATTAATCATTGAAATTTGAAACACACCTACAAATATATATATGAAAGGGGGACCACGACTCGCTATTTCCGCCTCTGATGTAATAGATTTTAGGACATATTTGCGTGTATAAATGCATTCAGTACCTTCTGCACAAATGCAAGCTATGATGGCAGTTCAAAATGATAATAAAGTGGACTTGGGAATTGAAAAGTGGGAACGCTGCTGATTATAATCATCTTAAACGATCTGAAATGGATTTAAAAGATTGATGAGCCCATTTATATGTGCTTTTTTTTTTATAACAAAGCGTACTTTTAAAACACAGAGTCTATAAAGACCAGAACCTGAAGAATAGCTGCACAATCAAGAAGATGAGAGTACAGTAAGAGAGAATACTGGAAATATGAGTGAGGGCGATTACACAATCAGTAAAGGGGGAGACGCTAAATGGTCTGCTATCAGGATAAGATGCATGAAATGTGACCGGGGATTTTCATTGTGTCTGAACCTTTCTAGGTGTTTTCTACCTAAAATGACTCAAATAACATGTCAGACATTTCTAAAACTATATGGACCTGGTCCAGGAAGCTGATCTGTATTTTAAGTATTTTTACTAAGCACATTTCCCTTACCTTTCATTAGATAATGCTAATTTTCACATAAAAAGGGGCATTATCACATGAAAATGAAGTAATGGAGTTTCCAGGGCGATCTGCTTAATGTCTCACCCTGTTTTCTCAGTGACACTTCATAATATTTACAAACTGTTGGAACTGGGTTTATCACCCTTCTTCATAGTAAATAGTAAATAATTAAAAAAGAATTAAAAAAAAAAAGAATTATAAAAAGAATTCCAGCGATCTCAACAGATACCTCTTTATCTCCCTAATAGCTGTTTATAGTGGGAGGAAAAGGGGGTCTATATATGGAGACTGCTAGAATTCACATGTAGTTAAATTAAAATAAATAAAATAGCATAAACATAATATCTATAAGGGCACAAATAATGTGTTTATGTGCACTAAGGTATATGTTTAACCCAAGTGTCCAAAATATGGATGTAGGTTGAATAGGGATGTAATTTCCAAGCGACTAGAAGCACCATATATCCATTCTTGCTAGGGTTAAGTAAAAACAAATTGTTATATTTTACATATTTCTAAATTGTGTATGACAGATTAGTTTGCAGAATTCAAGTGGAATTCAAATCTTCAGATTCTAAAGCTCACCATAGTATTATAATGTCAGCCACGGATGGGTAATTAAGCTTTTAATATTGAAATGATGTGCGGTATGTAAATGACACATAAAAACTGCTGAATAAATCCAAGGTCACTACTTCATATTATTATGTGGTTAAATTAACGTTTAATGCCAGATATAATTTACATCAAATAATATGTATCCTGCTGGGGTTAAATGATAGGCAGTTCATTTACAAAGCAGGAATAATACATGTTTAATTATCGTGTGCACACTATATGGAGGTGAGTTCAAGCACATGTAACTCACAAACGTGAGCTTTAATGCACCCAGAATAAATGCATTATGTAATGTTATGAGATTACCTGCTTAGCTTGTGGAAGAGAAAGTCGTAATTAGTTATATGAAATATTACTTCATTCCCTGATGCAAATGTGTCAATCTTTGGTTCTGCTTTCTGGGGCAAATTCAGAATTACACTAATGGGGCGTTTTCTGATTGCGACCGGTATGTTTTTGGGGTGTGGTGGGAAGCCAAAGCACCTGGAGGAAACCCACACAGACACGGAGAGAACATACACACAGATAGCGTCATGTCTGGGATTTGAACTCATGACCTCAAGCCTTTCACCCAGTGGCCCCTTTGATAATGCGTCACTCTGCAGTACCAGAACCAGAGGATTCAGATCCGTCCTGATACTAAATCCAATGGGGGATGTGATTCAAAGCAGTTACAGTCTATAGGAGGTGGTGGGAAGTTAATGGTAATTATGTAGTAAAGCTGGCCAAACATCTAGGAAGGGGCTACTGAGATTGACATGAGGCTCTTGCAGTGCCCATCTGCTAGATTTCGCATCTGGCTTTGTAAATAAGAAAAGGTGCATTTCTCGTCCCTTCTCTCATTTAAATATTCATTTTTTTTAGGTAATTAGCACTCCTCATCAGTGCTGAACTTGCACCATGTCCTGTCATGGTGCAAGTTAGGTGTAAGTCCAAGAAGCAGGTAATTGTCCAATTACCAATTACCTTCTACCACACTGTATTTCTAAAAAACACTCTTTAAAAGAAAAACTTTTATAAATAAAAGTATTTAATTAAAACATGTAGTGTATTTATTTATTTTTGGTTACAATTTTTCATTCATAAAAGCCGGAATAGTAACCACAGCGAGTACTGTGCCGGCATTTATGATTGTAACACTCCATCCAAAAGCGGCCCTAGGCATAGGCCGTATAGGTGGCCGCCTATGGCCCCGCAATATTATTACTACTAATATTATTACTACTAATATTATTATTACAATATTATTACAAACCAATACAAGTTGGTGACCCAAAATACAATTCTGGCCACAACAAGTTGCTCACCTCAGATCAATATAACAAGTAGCAAGAGATTAATTGTTTTACTGATATAGGAAAAACATTACTTCTCCAGGGAGCCTGCTTAAAAAGTATCCAATATAAAATGTAACTTTTATTTACTGTGTTTATTGTAAATAAAAGTTACATTTTATATTGGATATATATTATATTTTCCTATATCAGTGAAACAATTAATCTCTTGCTACTTGCAATATTATTACAACTCATAATTGCCCGTACTGTGCGGGCATGTAACTCTGGATCAGGTTCTCAGTCTCTAAAAGTCTGTGGGGCCGATTCAATGCCGCGCGAAGAGCTGGTCGTCCCCTTTCTCCCGTTTCTTACAGTAAGGAATCCTTGCATTATTTTTTATGTGGCTCTATGAGCCGCGAGCTAAAAAGATGCAAGTTTTCTCCCTGACAGTGCAAAGAAGGTTGAATCGGACCCTGTGTGTTAAGTACTCTTGAAAATGTGTGTGCTGGAATGCATGAATAAGATAGCAATTTATAATACATATGTTCCTTAAGGTACTATTCTAATGACCTGTCTGCAATGCCCTGTGAAATGATGCATGATATTTATGGCCTCAGTTTTTAGTGTAGCCTTTATCCAGAAATTCACCAAGCTATGCAAAACCATTGGTTTTGTTTGCACAATGTACTAATGAACTTTAATTATTGATATTTTACATTGGATTTATTAACCTGTGGCTCTCCTGCTGCACTTAAATTATGACTCATCATCTGCTACTAACTAGAATATTTATAGCTACAGCCGCCCTGTCTCTGGTTCATGGGTCTGTAGTTGACAATTCAATTGACCTGCTTTAAGATGAATGCTCCTCTGAACTGTTATTAAAGAAAAATGTTCTACTTAAAAATTATTAGATGTGTCCCCGTGGCTTCTTTAAAATATCAATAAATATAAAAGAATGGACTGCTTCTGCTTATATTCCTACGCTAGAAATTCATTGCTCTTATGAACCCCAATTATCAAAGATGATTGAAATAAAATAGAAATGATTTATCGGTAAAGCTCTCAATCAGTTATGTATATAGGCAAAAACACATTTTCACTTCTCTGACCATAAAATTTCTATTATCTATAATTCCTTTGTAGTCAGAGACACCATTTTAATCCAGGGTTGCTGACTTCTCCTGGGAGGGAGAAACCAAAGATTGGCAGCATGAGGGTTGGAGAGATGGCGACAATCTTCTGCTGTGGATGGGTGTAGATTGATGTCAAGCCTCACCCATCCACAGCAAAAGATTGTCGCCGTCTTATCTTCAATTCCTATATGTTTCAGAAACTTTTGAGTTGAGCTATTTGAGTATATCATTTCAATTTTATTTAATCCTAACTTTAGGAAACTGACTGCTGAGATTTTTATATATTTAATGCCACATTTAAGCACTTACAGCCATGTCAAGGAGAGTTTGAATGCATTAAGCTACGAACAACAATACATATTCAACAACTTGGAATTAAGATATGTTTCCTGCTCCTGGTGTATAGTTACTTATTTTCCAGCAGGGATGCTGCATAACTTATTTCGCACATCAATGCGTAACTAACACAGTGTGAACTTTAATGACCCAAATATACTGCCTCGAATAGTTCTGCTCCTGTGGAGAGGAATACACATTAGATCAATGTTTGCTATGTGTTTTTCTCCTTAAAACTTCTAGATAGAAAAAACGCTTTTCTAAAAACTTTGTCGTAGGATTCGAAATGGTAAAGTGATCATTTTAATGTGTGTGAAAAAAATATTTCTTATATGAAATTGTTCAGCAAAGTTTTATATCTTCAAAAAGTAAAGCTGGCCATACATTATAAGATAATTAGTTCCAATCGAAAGAATTTCCAAGAGTGGGCAAAACCATGTTAAATTGCAGGGGGGGGTAAATTGAATTAATTGCAATCAGTATTACAGGTGAGAGATGATGTTTCCAGCACAAGTGTAATAACAGTGTAACAGTAACACTGGTCAGTATCTGTGTGCAACATGCAACAATAAAGTATTCTCCCTGCATGCACACACTGACATTCATTTTACCCCCCCTGCAATTCATCATGGTTTTACCCACTCTTGAAAAATCTTTCGATTGGAGCAATTTATCTTATAGTGTATGCCCATCTTAAGAAAACATTTTAATCCAAATGTAATAGACTTTGGTGGATACGTTGATTAGGCCACAGATGACCGGTACTGTGTACTGGCATTCGGAGGTGGGTTTTGATCAATGCAATAACAGCACAAGTTCAATACTTATGCTATTCAGTTAGTCGACAGTTAGAATAAAATAATGTCTATATAAACAGGACATGTAACATAGAAGCATAGAAAGTGACGGCAGATAAGAGCCATCCAGTCTGCAATACCTTTAAAAGTTAAAGCAGCACTATTGGAGGTATTTGCAAAATTTGGTTAAGGTGTCAGATTTTGAAGCTGGTTAGTGGCATAAAGAATGCTTTTATCCGAATGACTGTATTTCATGAAAACAGATTTGTTTTGACTGTATCAAAATTGAAAACCATTTTTCTAGTTTTGTAATAGGAATAATAGAAATTATATACTTCACTTTAGAAAACACATTTATTTGTACACANTGCCATTAGTACATTACAGATAAGTCCATCAGAAGTGGTGGAGCTAATACACCAGAACAGTGTAAACATTCTTGGGATATATAAATATAAATTTATTCTGAACAAAACTTGAACAAAATGTCAGTATAGTTTTTTTAAAACTTGTTTTTATTAATGTTTCACATCATACAGAGCAAAAAACAATAACATATCAGAATTGGTAATCAACCGAATGAGAAATACAATCGCAAGGACATTTCCCATATAACAGGAACAAAAGATGTACAAAAATAGGACTGCCTAGAACAAGTAACAGGAAATTACAGATAGCAATATTAAAAAAAAGTATGGGGGGGAGGGGGTGTCTAGCATGGTCTCTTAGCAGATACCATTTGGTGTCCCTGAAACTATGAAAGATTTGTAGTTTCGTAGAGGTCGGAAGGTGATGGACAAACCGTTCCATGTCTCAAAGTGGTCTCCTACCTTATCCTCATTCGCCAATAAAGCNTCCATCCAATCCATTTTAAATATATGAAATGACTTATACTTAAATAACTGGAGTGTGGGTGCCTGCTGGGAAAGCCACAGTAGAATTGATTTCTTTGCTGCCGCCCCTACAGACAGCAGCAGCTTTGTGTGTCCTCGAGACAATCTCTGATCATCAGGNAGCATCCAAAATATTGCACACTACTTGGGATCCAAAATTAGAGTCGGCTATTTCCGACCTCACATAGGCTCGTATTGACACCCAGAAGCTTCTAATGACCGGGCAATCCCATATACATTGGAAAAGGTCTGCCTCAAGTTGGAAACAGTGTAAACATTGTGAGGAGTCGTGAAGGCCAATTTTAAAAGGGGGGGGGGGTAAGATAAATATGATGAAATAAATTTAAGATGAATTGCAGGTAGCAGTTTGCAGGTGGTTGTCATAGCCTGTAGAAGATGTGGTACTGTCAATTGGGGAAAGTGATGGAGCCATGTAGTTAAATCAGTAGATGAAGGTTCATGGTCATAATTTAATCTCAGGAAGGTATAGTGTTGCGATATAGCTTTCTTATTGTGGGTGGGCAGCACTAACAATCTTTCAAGCGAGTTAGACCAATCTATTGGATCAAAGCCAGCAACTACAGTAAAAGAAAGGGACAGATGCTACCATTGCTTCAATTCCTCAATCAGTTCCTCAACTGTTATGCTTATATTTATTTCCACTCACAAATAACTAAACTGATGCTTAGCCCAACATATAGGAATGTCTGATCCCCATGGAGATATATGTCCAGTAGGGGTAAGGTCCAATGCTGTGGACTTACCTCTATTAATGTGATGGGTTCTCCCAATATGCCATTTACAAGAAGTCTAGTTATAGGATTAGAGTAAAATGCTGAAATTAAATGGGCAAACTGTCTTCCAAAGGCTTGTCAGTATAGTTTTAAATAGACAATTGGGCAAACAATGTCCCACTATGATTTTCCAACCAGGCTGTGATGGGATGCATCAGGGCTACTTTGGGTTAGGCTAGTATGTTATGATTATGCTGCGGGATATAGAGGGTTATGATTAGGCTGTTATACCCCGTTCAGATTGCCTTAGAACGCCGTCGCTTTCAGCGAAAACGACGCCTCTAGTGGAAAAGGCGCCGTTTCAAGGCAATCTGAACGATGCCTTTTGAAAACGGCGCTTTTCGGGGGCTCGCTGCCGTTCTTAAAGCAAAGTGAACGCTCTGGAGCCGGCATGTGATCATTATGATCACAGTCTTTTTAGGTCCCCTCCCCTTCTCGCAGGACGCTGGCTTCACTGTAAAGCCGGCGTTTCCTGGAGGATTTTGGCCGCAGGCAATCTGAACGCGGCATTAGAAAGGGTAGATAAAGGGTTACAGTTATGTTGTTAGAGGGGAAAGGTTAGGCCTAGGCTGTAGGAGCTGGAGGATTAAGGATATGATAATTGAATGGAGGGATAGGGTAAGCATTNGAATAAGGGTTGTGGCTAGAGGTAATGCTTACCTTTTGATGCAGGAACATTCTCTTTCACATCTGTGGTCGATTCTCTGCTAGATGTCTTTGAAGCAGTGGGCAACTTACTGCTGTCGCTGCAGCCGGATGGGAAACTGAATTAGACACTTTAGACCGGAGAACCACACCTTTGGCATGGTAGGGTGTAAAACCTGCAGGGTTGTTCATTGGTTAAATGTCTTGAAATGCCCTTATATTTGCAATGGAATGTCGTAAGAGAATGGGCAATCTATAGTCAGGACCAGTACTAGGTGTCTAGGCGCCCTAGGCAAAGGTCCAGCTTACCACCCAGGTACCTGTCAATTGAAGTCAGATGACCTACACATCCAAAAAGTGAGTCAGGGACCCTGAATCTCTGATTGGATGGGCAGAGNACCTGACGTTCTGATTGGATGGGCAGGGAATATGATGTTGACAGGCACTCTTTCTCTGCCAGCAGAACCTGACATGAGAACGTTCATTATGTTATGTAAAATACATTGAAAGATTTATAAAACTTTTTGTATCATTAGCATGTGCTTTACTTTTACACTTCTTGTAGGTATGAAGCAATCTGCTTCCACATGTGGTCTTTAGTAATAGCTTATTCCTTCAGCATTCCTCTATTCACTGGTGTTGAAACCAGCTGCCTGTGACTCACATGATCCATTACTCCAGATAACTGAAATGGAACACAAATTAATTATCCCTTCCTAAGAAAAGATCCGCAAATGTAAAGCAGAACTTGTTTTGCTTGAACCGTTAAAATAAAATATAAGACTGCAATCTTCATGCAACATATTATTGTATTTGTACTTTATAGAAAACAAAGTACTGAAATTTTCATTGATTTTTATTTCCGAGTAAATGTCCATCAAATTAGTCATAGTATAGTATAGATTATGCAACACAGACAAACTTGTTCTACAAACAGACACTTGTCCTACAAACATAGGGCCAGATTCAGATTTACACTTATAACTTATGCTCATGACTTACACTCTCATGGGTAAAACCATGTTGAATTGCAGGGGAGGTAAAATGAATGTCAGTGTTTGCATGCAGGGAGAATACTTTATTTTTGCATTTTGCACACATCATCTCTCAACTCTAATGCTGGGCACACACTATGCGATAAATCTTTCGAAATCACGAAAATTCAAGGATGAACGATATATCGTTCGAGTGTGTGGCTATGATTTTTTTTGGCTGTGCATCAAGATCTACTGGAATCACAATAAAATAGCATCGGTGATCTTT
>JABWIB010016683.1:0-10745 GCA_016617825.1 Platyplectrum ornatum
GTGTTACCGCTTTGTCTATTTAAGTCTAATAACTCTGTTTTAGCTGTCTCTCTGGGATATTGCTAACATCTCCACCCACCCTATATCCCCTGATTACCTTTTCTTTTATTCCTTTATTACCTAACCCAATAACACGATGTTTCATGATGATAAACGTGAGATGTTTTTCTCGGGTCTGCTTATACATTTACCTCTGTTGCTATGTCTGGAAAATTGTATTTTCCTTTTCTTTAATAAAAAATTAATGAAAAAAAAAAACATTAGACTTACACAAGATTCCTGCAGATGTGAATGCAGACAAGAACAATAGATTCTACATAAGTGAGTAGAAGAGTATGTCTTTACCAGTCATTCATTGTAGCAGATGCATGAACCACCTGCAGCTCTAGATAAAGCAGAAGTGTATAAGAAAGACAACGCGGCTGCTTCAAAGTTAATCACTTGGTGGAATTTGCACGTTCTTAAACTGCACTTGGCTGTAAAACACTGGGCTAAGTACAATATAAGCCNGTTCACAGGATTTACACTTAATTCATAGATGTAAAATAAACATTTCGCAACATGATTGGCACCTCCCAAACTCTGCTGAAAGTATTAATATACACATTTGGCAAACAGCCTAGAATATGTTTTATGTGTTGTTATATAATAAATATAGACTGGATCCAGACATGACGCATGCAAGGATTGCACACACACAGGAAGAATTTCCATTACNGATCTGGAGCCTCAGGATACAGACTCTCATAATGGAAGGACAGTAAGGGCACTAAAACCCTATCCTATCCCCATTTTACATGAGACTGAGGTAGGGTTCTACTCTTGACAAAAGTATGTATCGGTGTACCCAATGATTAGTGTTACAGGCAGTGGTCGAAGTGGAAATTTAGAAGTGCTGGTATGGACATTTAGAAGTGGGGGTATGAAAACACTAAATGTAATAGAAGTCAATGGGGATTTGTAGTTTTTCAATTACAGCTTTGGGAGAAGTGCCGGTATGACATACCCTTGTATACCCTCCCACTTCGAGCCCTGGTTACAGGATATAAATAGGTTAGGCGCCTATTCAGGGTTACGATGTCANCAAGGTCAAAGGTCATCTTTTATAATAAACAAATGCTCCTATTGGTGTATGTGTAATTTTTCCCAGTGNACAAAATTCACATTGTTACCGAAGGTGGAGTTAGTTATAACAAATGGCGTAACAAAGTTGTATACATTCTGTTTTCTAACTAGCTGTATGAATGTGTTGTTTACTAGAAAGGGTCCTACTCTTGTTTGTACGTATGCAGAGACCCTGTGACATGATCCATTCCATTACCTACAGAATACTCCACTTCTGGGCTTCCGGGAATCAGTTACTATGGTAACCAGACCACTTGCTGGTTATATGATGCATTGTACACATAATATAAAAGGGTGTACAGTTTTATTTATTTTTACAAATTATTTAATTATAATATCAAAATAATTGAAATGAATAGGTGACAACATTGTTTGCTGAGATAACACAGCCATGTTNCATGCTGAACATACAATATGTGCTATTTTTGTTAGGTTAATGGTACATTTGGGGAAAATAACGTGTCTAAATGTTTTAGCTTTTTTCTTTCCGTCAAGCATTGAAGAAGTGCTCCCAGTGGATAGCTTCTAACTTCAGGGAATCCTTAACATGTATAAAACTGGCCCTAATTCCGTTACATAAATGGAATCTCCTCTGTACACTGGTGTACAGGAGAAATAAACAATTCATATGACAACAGTACATTGTCATACAAACATAGTGACAGACTGCTGACATGTATTCATTATTCATGGACACCTTCTGTGTACTAGCTATTTACCCTGGTGTTGTGCTTTAGAGGGTTACCTGTACTGTGTAGTGGCCATGGAATCACTATTTTGAACTGAAATGTTCCTAATAACTAAGATAATACAGGTTGTCTTTAGTGACCTACCTTCAATAAAGCATGTGTTGTACTGGAAACTAGAAATATTCCTCTCTGACTCCGGCAACTCTTTAGTTTTGATCATTAGAGGTCCTGACACACAATTTTGACACTTTTACATCTGTCTTAAAAAAAAACATGTTATGCTTATACTAAGTGATTATCTATGCAGTATAATATGTACATATAATATATAGTAATATATAGTATAATATATAGTACAGGGCTCAAAGTGAGCGTGCATATGGATATTAGTTTCTATGTTTCCATACCAGGTTTTTTAAATGTGATATAATAGAATGTGTTAATACTTATTATATATTTTAGATAGCTTAGATTGCTATGCGTACTTTATCTTCTTCCTAGTCTGTTATTTAGGTATTGTGGTTTGGAGAAGTTGTAAAGCTATGTATGTGGTATTGGAATGGACAGGGTGGTGGTGATGATGATGATCAATAATTGTAATATTCCTTTTTTGTACTACTATGAATAATATTCAGTGAGATAGAATGAAAAAATGTCATATACTCTGAAAGCAGATAGTGATAGTGAACTGGGCAATACATGGCTTATACAGTNCCAGAAACATTCCCCATGCAGTGGCTGAATATTCACATATATACTATAATGCCTTATATCATTTACTATGACTTACAAAGACTTTCTTAAAAACTATATTTGAATATTAACTAAATGAATGTACCAATGTAGATATGTCATTAAATTATAGGTAACTGACTAAATTATAGTATCAACTTACTGTGGTACTCATGTAAAGCTGAAATTTTTTAATGCATTCAATGATTATATAATGTAATGCATTGAAAATTATAAACCAGAAAAAACAACTCTGCATCAGGGCCACATCTAGGACGCAGAACGGTTGAAACGCTGGGAACGCTATGGGTAGAGAGCATGTTAATGGTACAGTTCCAGGGGGAACTGAGAGGGAAGGGATACAAATTACCTGGTCTATAGTTTCAGTAATAAATAAACAACTCTCACTGTATTATCTACATACAGTACTGCCATGTTCTGCTTCTTGTCTTATTCTGCCATCAGGATTGAGCTTAGAACACAACCCAGAATTCAGAACCAACTCAACAGACAAAACTAGACTGTCACTGTCCAAGTTCTCATACGATGATCTCCATTTATATCTTAGGCCAAATCTTTCACATCTGCCAGCATAACTACTGTCTCATTTTTAAGAGTTCTTTAAGATTNCTCCATGATCTGCATAATATGTGCCCCATTGAGTGTGTATCTGTATGCTGCCATAAGCTCTATTAGATTACTAGATGCGTGTACATTGTCCGGCCATCACTTTATGAGACAATAGAAATGTGAGTATGAATCCTCTGGACCAAACCAATTATTATAGATACCATTCTAATCTGCAGGCCCACCGGTTATGTCTGAATCTCCATACTCATTCATTTCTCCAGCTCACGCGCTGCGCCTCTTTCTGCCAGGCTCTACACTACCCTTTCCTTTAGCATTTTGNCACCCTCAATCTCTTTTTATACTGCACGAGGTCTATTGAACCTTCCTGCTATTTCCACCACAATATAATTCAGTGGAAATTTAATTCATGTAATTGAACTAAAATCTGATTAACACAATGTTAGTGTGATTTAATTGTTTCAAGTTTTGGTGCATAACATATTTAATTAATTCGCAAGGTGGCAAATTGAACAGCACCTTAATGGCATATATCTAGATTTTGGTGCTGTTCCAAATGCCTGTCAAATGCATAATGAATGATTCAATGACCACAGGAAAAACAAACACAGANATTCATTGTCCTGCATAGAAGACAGGGATTAAAACCTGTATGAGCAATGGTAGGACAGGGTTAATGATATTATTGTGTATCACTGGGCTTCTAATTTATTAGGTCCCCTCTGTCAATCCTTTTATTAATAACCCTGACATATTCACTAAATGCACTAATGGACTATTCAATTACACTCCATGATGTAAAGTGTGACTGCTAGATATTATTGTAAAATTATATTTGGATATTTCTACACCCACAGTATTGTTGACATGAATAAAATAATTTAATAAACTGGATCACTTCATCACAAATTCCAGCCCTAGTTATTGGTTGTTGGGGTTTGTTGTGTATAACAACGCCCCTTTTCTCATTTACATGAGTTGCAGTTGCAAGGATGCAGNGACACGCTTTGCGTCCGCATCCGTGTAATTCAAAGCATGTGCAGATCCGCAAACAGCTGTCGCGGCTTAGACTCAGGACCTCAGTCTGTAAGCCAGTATTGTCTATGAATGCAAAAATAATGAACTTGCACATCTCCAAAGCCACATGGATTATTATGGTGCTGATTTGTTACTTTTTGTGTAATTACTCTTAACTCCCAAGAAGGTTGGAATGGTTACATTATTTACATATTACATATATTACAAAAGACGCCATTTGTCAAAAGAAACATTTGTTTATGAAATGTTTAACATGAAAGATCACCTCTTTCAATGGTATAATACACAAAGTTAAGTTTTGCAGAGGAACAGTTTAATCCTCTACGTGTAAACTACACAAATCAATCGGGATCATCAGAAATGAAAGATATTTAATAGACAATTGACAGAATGAGGCCCCATAAAACATCTGTTCTGCCCATTGTGACTGACTCCCTTTGCACTGCTTAACATTTNGAGTCTCTGTTAGCAGATCTGCAGTCTCAGCTGGGGGGAGGCTTTTAATTCATTCAGTAGGAGTGCTACAAACTGATAGTTCATTGAGAACATTAAAGTAATTAGTGTACGATCAAAGGAAAGTCAGAAGCAATTTTTCGTCTGTCCCCCACTGTGACACAAATGGTACCACAGTATGATGTCAGAGGCTTTTAACTCCCCACTACCATAGAGGCCGAAATCTCCTTTGCACCATACTTGCTTCCTTGAAGCGCCTCTGTAGTATGCAGCTTCCACAAGAACTATTTTACTGACTCAGGTTCTTGAACTTTATTACTTTCTGTTCCCCTTCAGGCACGCTGGAGAATGATATAGATCTTGACACTGCAATCACCAGCTTTGCCACTTCAGGTTGTGGCTCTGATTGTGAAATTAGCATATGATAAGTGATTATACTAGCCTTGGATGTGCCATTCATAGGCCGTCCTGACAATGCCGCTATATGTTGTGAAAGATTTTCTGTCAGGCGCTGAGCTTTTACTGCTACACTGCAACATAACAATCACATTTCCCACAGTTAATTGAATTAATTAGTAAATTATTCATACAGAAACGCACAGAGCTATAGTATTCACAAAAAAATGGTTTAAATAAAAACAATAGCTGTTAAAAGCTCCCGAATTTCAAGAGAAATGAAAGTTAATAGGTTGAATTAATTAAATAGCTGTTGGGAAATAGTGAATATTATTGAACTGGTTTGATATTTGACTACATTTCATTNATGTGATGACCATGATTCTGCAAATATATGATAAGTCACCAATCACTTTCAAGGCTTTTCTGCTGTGGTGGTCCTAACTCTAATACTGTCATACCCCTTTTCCACTGACAAAAAAAATCAGAGTTAACCCAGGTTTTTTTGTCAGTGGAAATGGGTCCCAAGAACAAAAACCCAGGTTAAGTGACCCAGGTTTTTTCCTTGGATCCAATGTAGGGTTTTTACTGGGATTTGTCCCGGGTCACTGCAGTGGTAAAGGAGGTCTTATCCTGGGTCATATATCGTGTGTTTCTAAATTGAGAACATACTCACCTTGAGAGGCTCCACAAAAAGCAACTCTGGATGAATAATTGAAAAAGTGATGTGGATCTTTGTCTGTATCAGTATATATATTGGAATAGGAGTTTGTCATATCNCCACTTATCCCACTTATTTAACTGAAAAACGATAAATCTCCATTTACTTCAACTATTTTATATATTGCTATTGCTTTAGTATAAAGTGCTAAAAGTATTTTNATTTCTTAGTGAAACATTTTCTATCATGAAAACAAGAATGTCAGACAATGAATTTTTATTATGGTGTTATACCATGTAGCTGCAGTTCTCCTGTTAGAGCAGTTCTGGGCAACATGATACACTTAAGGGCAACATGGGTCATCCCTCTAAGGATTCAAAGGTCCACAGACTACCTTTAATCTTGATAATAAAATCAAACAACACATTTAACCAAAGGAGACCTATAAGTTATACCAAAGAGGCTGGGGTGTTACAGGTCATAACAACCAGATCTGAAATCAATGTACAGACCTGGGGGCACTGCTGCCCATCACTGAGCCACAGAGAAATGCCATTTTCAGAAATGGTCTGTTCAAGAAACTGTAAAATATAAATGCTGAACTTATGCTATAACAAGAGCAGCATTTCCTATGGATGTCAGTCATACCTGGTAATGTATGTATAAGTATTGTGAAGGTACAACCGCCAGCATGCTTCAACAATGTAAACATGACTGATATCAGGATGAACATGGGAGTAGCTACATCTGTTTATCTGGAAGAGCCATTATCATAATAGACATAGGGCAGCCTGGACCAGGACCAGAACCAGACCTGAAAATAAGAGTGGAAAGTTACACCAGGGTAAAACCAAGATGAATTGCAGGGGAGGTAAAGTGAATGTTATTCTTTGCATGCAGGGAGAATACTTTGCTTTTGCTTATTGTAGATACTGACCAGCGTTACTGTTACACAGTTATTAAGCACTTGGTCTAGGAAACATCATCTCTCACCTCCAATACAGTTTACAACAGATGAGATTTACCTCCCCTGCAATTTGACATGGTTTTATGTAAAAGAATGTAATATAAAATATTGGACAGACATCTGTCCAGCTCCCGACTTCTGCAAGCTGTTTGCGTATGTTGTTTCTGGTAGCATGCACGTGGGTGTCGGATGTTAGTATATGGATCTCCTAACGTATGGAGCTCTTCCTGACTCCCTGGAGTGTTGGAAATCTCCCTGATTCTGATTCAGTTCAAGAAGTCATTACTGTATGATGAAAGAATTTAGAAACCATGTCCTTTTTCTATAAAAAGAATAATGTGCATGCTTTTCCTATTCACAGTCTTCACAATTAATATTGAAGGTACATAATAAATACTGATTCTGTGAGAAATAGTTTTTGTGGTCTAAACACCCACAGACACAATGATACACACGACATACCTCCTTTGGTCAGTGTGGAGAGATGGGAAAATNAATTTTTACATTACGGGTGAGGAAAGGGGAGGTGGTAATGTCTTCTGCATGTAGGACTATGGCAGTGTANATGCATTACCCACTTACAAGCTTTTTAAAGTCCACTATTTCTAGAACTGCAGCCACAAAGAGAATTTGCCAGGTTAATATTTGTGGGGCCTTATAAAATGTAGCTTTGTGTCTGACATCTCATACATAAAATAAATTACAGTAAGATCAAGATTTTTTTTACAGTTTTACATTTTGTGATTAGACAAACTCTGTAATGGTGACACAAGACCTAGGAAAAGACACAGCGCTCCTATTTAGCGTTTTGTAGTGAGTCTGAGCATACATCTGACCTCTTTTTTCATATTGCATGCATTAATGGAGGGGTGCAGGCCTATTAGATTTTCTCACTAGGAGAGGGGAGCTGGGGCCTTGTATATTCCTTTTGTAAATCAGCATGNGTCTTAATAATGTTCTAGTCATTTACCCTGCAGCCTATTCATATCTGCAACTCTTTGAAACTAGGACAATTACAACCTACAGTAAAACTGCAAGATTTAACCTTCAAAACTAAATAAGCACAAGAAGGCCTTTGAAACTGTGTGGGTTTTTATTTAATCAAATGGAAAGTCCGAGTCAGTTGTAACTGTGATTGTTTATTTAAACATATGTGAGTTGTGTTATGATAAGGAATATAAAAGAAGGCAGGACACATCTTGTAACTGATGTATAGACAGCAATTAGCTATTTATTTTCATTTTGTAAACTTTACAGGTGAAATGACAAAATGTCACAGATTTATAAAGTCTCATAGCAAATGCTGATTAAGCTTCAACTTTCATAAATTACCATATTGCATTTACATAAATTGCAGGGAAATAAGAGTCTTCATTGATATTTTATCCTCTGGGACATTATCATTTTCTGTCTGTATAAAATACATAACTATGTTATACCGAACAATATAGTGACACCTTAAATATACTGTATGGAGGTATGGAGAGAGATTATTAATAGGGACTGTGTAGTTTTCTGCATTTAAAGAAGAGTTAAGAAGTCCCTTATACCTTTAGTACATTTTCTATTTACTAGATACACCGGTCCTTAATTACTTTTACAAAGAAATGTAGGCATGATTCTAATTAGTCTAATTAGTCATTAAAGCAATACACAAATGTATTCAATAACTCATACAGTACTTCATTTAACTTAGTCGTGACNTAGTCGAGACCCAACACTGCCCTGCCGAACCCTTACAGCTTTACCCCCCGTCCATATAACATGAGAGGGAGGCATAGGCTAATTATTTACATGCCAGACCCAATCCAGACCTCTGTGAACTTCTCACCTGCCTCCAACCTTATAATTACTGCACAGATCCCCAGAACGCTACCCCTTCGGTTACTCTGTATACATGTCCTCACATAAAGGGGTTAATCCGGAGTTGCACTTACACCTTTTTTTAGGTGCAAGTGTAGAGCTGAGCAGAACCATATTTCAATGTGATGGGTGCAAATGAAATTTCTTTCATTGCATGCAGGTAAAACACTAGGCTTTTCCACAAATGTCTCATGACCTAAATAGCATTATGTTTCATTTTTAAAGTTAAGCTAGGAAATTTCAACTTTAATCTGTTTTCATAGTTTATACTTGCCTCCCCCTGCGGTTCACTTTTTGGTTTTGCCCAGGTCTATGCTTGCACCTGTTTTACTCTTACACCCAAACTCTGGATCAGAACCATAGTGTGGGATTTAAGTGCGCTAATTCAGATCCGGCACCTGAGGTTCCGCAATTTTAAATAAACATTCTTTTAATCTGTGTATAGTACAATACTTACCCTACAAAGAAAGTCTTGTAAAGCAGAGATAAATGTGATATCCACACAGGAACTCTAGTCATGCTACATACTAAAATATCCAGATACTTTAGACACAAAGATGAAACAGGACGATACATTGTGCATTTTAAAATAATCATTGCTTAATAAATTAAATAAGGAGGATAATGTCACAATACAAATAAATCTGATTACACTATGGGCAGCGGGATAACTCAATAAAAGAAGTAATGGGGCAGAACGCTGATGGTTCATTGCACAATTAAAGTTTACATACTTTTATAAAGGTTAATAGCTGATGCTTATATAAGTGTTAAATACAGATTCAGGTGTAATTTATATGAGAATAGCTTTATGTGAATCATCCAGGCTTGATTTATTGTTGATAAGATGGATGTGGTAGATCATATTTTATTAGCCCATACAAGTATATTAAAATGACCTTCAATGTATGTTTATGGGTCTTCTTACCCAGTCCATAGTTATATACTTTCTGTCTTTCTCTTTAATGCTATGAGCTTCCACTAGAAACATATGACCGTGACGGTTTCCGGAATGTCTGGGAGACCCCCTGGATTTGGCCAATTCTCCCGGTATCCTCTGCAAATCCGAGGTCTGAGGGAGTCATTTAATGTAAATCCCTGCATCTCCACTATTAATGGGCAGAGAATGGTGACACCACACTCACACATTCATAGCAATTGTATGGGTTTGCAACTTAGGGGGTTNCGCTCAAGGCGTGATTTCCATAAACTGCACACCCTCCAACACCGACAACCCTGACCTACACAGGACTCCCATATGCCTCCTTTTAATTTGTATGTCTTATTCTCAATTGGTAATACAGTTGTATAAAATAAATGTGATGTATTTAAATACTGTAAATATTGCACTAAACGGTGCACCGGTTATTTAATGCCATTTTTCCGTTTCCAATTAGAGAGAAACAAAACAAGCAATCTTTTGCTCCGGCTAATGTATTTTTCCACCCTGCAGAAATAAATGAGCAGCAAAGGGATTTGGAGGCAATATGATCCCATCAGCCTTTTTAGAAGAGCATTGTTAGAAAATGACATTAAACATTACTTTTCACCACATAAGTCAGTTCACATGATCAATTTGAATAAAACCTCCCTACTGATTCTACAGGATTGTAAAACAATGTCGTCCTCGGAAATTGTGCTGTAGTGTATTATTTTCCGTCTTTCCAGGGACCAGATGAGCATTAGAGGCCCATTAACTAGGAAATCTGCTAACTAACTTGCATTATAGAGCAATTTATTCTACAATGTCGCTGATAAGCGGACATATAACTTCCAGGCAGTCAGATTTAATATTAACGATATTCCCTTTTCACTTTTCTGACTGTGTGGAGNAAATATAATTTAATAATGTTAAATTAAAGCACACTTTATTAAAGCCATGAATATTATTAACAGAAAAAANCAAAGGCCTATCTTACTTAGTGAGAGTTTGTAGTTTATTTATTNCATACCTACAACACTTTGTAATCTCCATGGCAAACAACATACCTGTGCGATCACCAGGTGCATCATATTGTGACTGCACAGTGGTGGTAACTGGGACTCTTGTTTGGTACCGATCCTAATAAGATTGGCCCAACAAATGTCACATTAGTCCATGCCCCAATCTCTACTATGATCAACTAATGTGGCTCATTGTGCCATAGTGAACTACAAGTAATAACATATCTTATAAAGTCTTGTATCTAGAGAGTCTTTCACAAAGGCACTCTATTTCACACACATACATACA
>JABWIB010016685.1:0-11219 GCA_016617825.1 Platyplectrum ornatum
GATATCGTCAGCATTCGTCAGACATTACATATCGTCAATAGAAAACGTCACTTACTGAATACTATACATCACCATTCACTGACAATTTCAGATCACTGACGAATGCTGACGATATGATATCTCTGCAGAAATCGTCAGTTAGTGAATTCCCCCCCCTAGGTCTAATAGCTATTGACTAACTAGCCTGAATACTAGAAACAATACTATTTTTGTTAATGAAGACCATGTTTAGATCTCTGCTGTATAGTAATTGCAACTTGTAATATAATAAATCCATCCACTTGACAAAATTGAGTTGCAGATCATAAACAATCATAGTATAACACATTTAGTACTTACATACACAAGGGTGGCTTTACTATGAGGCAGGTTTGGTGGTTTCTGTGTTTATAATCTTATTACAGGTAAATGTTTGCTAGCCTCAATACAGATATTGTCTTTAATAAAATTTCCATTTTAAATACAGCATGNAAAACTGTATGCTTTGATTACAGAGCTATGTTTAGTGCATACGTCCTATCATTATTGAAAACTCACTCACAAATTTGTCCCTGTCAAGCATTTAGATTAGTAGTTAATCAGGTGCAAAATGTATCTACCATAGCTTTAGTTGTTCCAGAGTTATGCCATTGTTACAAAGTGGTTTACAGAATATAACTGAATAATACAATTTTAATAATAATATTTATACCAAGGCTCGAAGTGGGATTTTTTTTAATGAGGGTATGGCTTTAAGCCGCGTCCTTTAAATAGGGCACACCCCCTCCATACCCGGTTTGTGCTAAAAGTTCCACCTCCAGTATGGTGGGGACTGGACCAAACAAGTTTTTTATTTTGTTTCTTGGTTCAGTTTATATCATGATATCCCAACACTACTGAGAACATAATCTGCAATACAAAACACATTGCTAGCAGGTACCTTATGTAAGTTTGTTTATTTTTTTTCAGTTTACGATTTCCCAAATGGATCATCCGGTATTTTTGGGGACTCACAACGAAATAACATTGAAGACACTAGTTTTCTTCAAATTAATGCAATTGATCGCTGTCCTAGCCAACTCTCGTCTGTTTACACCGAAGGATGAAAGTGATGGTGACATGAGTGAAAATCCACTTGGCAAATCAAGACCAGAAAGAGTTCTGAAAAGTAGTAAACTCTTTAAAAGAACAATTCATGTGTAACATATATAAATATTTAACTCAAATGGAAAGTAAAAGAAAAAGCTATGTAAATTAAATTTACATATACAGTTCAAATATACAGTTCAAAAAAGACAATAACATTGAACAACAGAATCAACAGAAAAGAATATTTAACCCTGCAAGAATATTTATGTAGCATGTAAAAACTGTATATTTTATG
This sequence comes from Platyplectrum ornatum, assembly GCA_016617825.1. Lineage (NCBI taxonomy): Eukaryota > Metazoa > Chordata > Amphibia > Anura > Limnodynastidae > Platyplectrum > Platyplectrum ornatum. Next base: position 1,364 of record JABWIB010016685.1, read on the forward strand.
CTGTTTGTTTTTTCCATTTACATGCATATTGCTTCTAATATTTTAGGAGCAACAGTAAATCGCACCTTAGAAAAACTATGTGGAACAACAGGGAGAGAGAAATGTAAATTACAGAATTAAAGCAGACAGTTACATTTCATAATAATGTAGAATTGCAACGGGGGTAAAATGAATGTTTGCATGCACGGAGAATACTTTATTGTTGTATGTTGCACACAGATACTGACCAGCGTTACTGTTACACTGTTATTAGACTTGTGCTGGAAACATCATCTCTCAACTCTAATACTGATTGCAACTAATTCAATTTACCTCCCCTGCAATTCAACATGGTTTTGCCCATTTGTGAGTAAGTCATAAGTAAGTCAATAGTACGTAATGTCTGTATCTTGTCCTATGTGTGCAATAACAAAAACATAACTAGTTTTACACTATATACAAAAATAACAATTTTCCCCTTTCATTGTATCTAATTTGCACCTTTGTTTGCGCTGTTTTGCTCCAGATACTGGATCAGCCCCTTGCTATGTAATTATGTAGCACAGTATCATTGGTTTATGTTCATAAATCAGTAACAAAACAAAAAAATGGCCGTATCAATCTCCCAATTTTTGTGTGATCAAATTTCCAAGCACACAACTGAAATAGATCCACCAGCTGGCTGCACTATCCAGTCATTTGTGTATGCACTTTTTAAACACTCCCGCTGAAATGGATGAACTTCCATTTCAACAACCAGGGGCTACATTATATTTTGTGCCTCAACTGCTCACAGAATTCCATATGTCTGTATGGGTATGCAAGGAGAGATAAGTCCTCTACTGGAATCTGACTGAAAGGAAATTCTCCTTCTGTCCGGCTGCCCTGTTAGTTCATCATATTATTTGAATTTTTATGTAATGAAGTAAGGGTAATACAATATTATATGTCTCCAAAAAATCACACATAAAATAACCCATGGCAGTAAGGAAATGTGCAATAGTCAAACTAGAAATTGGACCAAAATAGTTTTCCCTTTTCACATATGTCACAAACATGCAAACAGAAAACTATTTAGAGTTTTATCCATGCTAGTGTTTTGGGACTTATGTTTGTTATGTTTCCAGTAACTGAATGCAGATTGTAGATTTCTTCCAAATGGTATTAACTTTATTTTTGCAGTCTGCTTCAAATTTTTTTCATCTATACTCATCACCCTTAAAATCATCACCGCCAGGTACCGTCCTTTAACTTTTTTCTTTCCCCCAAATATTTCAAGGACGTGAAAACTATTCATTTCATACACACAATTGTAAGCTTGGTCCTGTAAGGCATAATAATACATTGAATTATTTGAGTATTGTCTTACCCAAGGAATAACAATAAGACAAATTTAATTTACACATGATTAGGATTTCCTTATGGAAATATTATTTCAGTATTATTTGTGTTTTAAATGTATAATGTTACTGTTATTTTTGCAGTCAACCAGAGGAGATGCATTTTAGGCTTAGTGTTGTGTTTTCAAACAGTTGTCACTGATTAATAAATAGTATGTAACTATATAAACATCGCACTATGCTGCCATTGTATACCACAACACATCACAATGTGACACAGTAGATATTATCCCTTAAAATACATTACATTAAAATTTGTTCTTAAACACATTCATATTGATATTTCTGACTCTGAAGTATAGATAATATATCAAATAATGTTACCTGATTTAATGATTCCCCAATTTAAAAATGTACACATATAAGGAAAAGGGAAACAGCCAGTCTGTATATAAAGCTCATGTTTTAATATTTATCAGAGTATTTGTTATACCAGCATGTTATCTTTCATCTTGTTCCATTCTACCAAAGTATGAGATTCTAAACGTGGGGAATACATTTTCGGTAGAATATTAATTGTTTGTAGTAATATATGCTACTATCAATTAACTAATTACTGTACATTGCATAATTACATAACATTAATACGCAAAGTGCTGTAACTTTATTTAAGGCGCAAGGAAATTTAACATTAGTTATAATTAGTAATTTATTAATTTTTTTGTGATTTTTAGCATATATACCTGAAATAATGTGATGCTAAACAGGGGCTGGTTCAGATTTACACTTACACCTTTTTTAAGGAAAAAAAAACTGGTGCAAGTGTAGATCAAAGCAAACCAATGTTGCAATGTGAGGGATGTATATACTTAATTTTTTTTCATGCAGAGAAAACTTTTGCAAATAGAACTCACAAGATATATAGCTTTAGGTTTCATTTTTAAACAGAGTTGTACTAAGAGGGCCATATTCAGATTTACACTCTCATGTATTACACTCATGACTTACACTCTCATGGGCAAAACAATGTTGAATTGCAGAGGAGGTAAAATTAATTAATTGCAATCAGTATTACAGGTGAGAGATGATGTTTCCAGCACAAGTGTAATAACAGTGTAACAGTAACACTGGTCAGTATCTGTGTGCAACATGCAAAAATATTCTCCCTGTATGCAAACACTGACATTCATTTTACCTCCCCTGCAATTCAACATGGTTTTACCCACTCTTGACTAAAGCTGGTCGATTGGAACAAGTTATTGCATAGTGTATGGCCTGCTTAAATCTGAAGATTGTCCTATATGTTCATGCCATCTGTATTAAATAAATAAGTTGATTAAAGATTCTTTTTATAGCTCTGTGCGCATGTTAATTACTTGTAAAATAAGTGTTTCTTTACATAAGCATTGGATACTCACTATGTACGGCGCTGTGAAAATTATGTGGCTCCTTAGAAATAAACATTATTATTAATAATAACAATAATAACTATAACAATAATATTAATAACTAAAGCCTTTTTTTACATTTTAGATTTTCACCTCATCATTTAAGTCCAAGGAGACTTAATGCACCATTGAGTATGATGCAAAGACGAACTCCACAGCCTCCGCAGGCCCAGCCAGCAGGGGGAGCTTACTCAAAGACATACCCTGCAATATCCAATACTTTGGGGCAACCTAACAGTCTTCATGTTCAAGGTGAGAAGTGTAAACCTATACTGCTCAATATTTAATGTACCATCAATTTTGCATGTTTCTTATTAATCTCAGTACATTATGCTGAATATTTAGTGTCTACATTATATTGAAATCATGCAGTTACAAAAAGTCATCTCCATTGCATACTGTGATAAATATTGTGGTGGAAAGCTCCATGTTATAAAATAGTTATAGAGAGAAGAACAGCAAAGACGGATCATCTTTATGGGCAATGTATTAACTTTTGTTCACACCAGTGACTTTTTCCAGTGACCCATAGCTACTAGATCATGCTGGCAACTAATGCTAGTTTCCTATATGACTTTATTTACTTGCTTGGCTTTAAACATTTGGCAAAGCAATGAAATGAGAACTGTTGTCTAATGGATTCTTTGACTACAAAATAGATTTTCTAGAATCCAGACATAAGAAGGCTTTATATCAGAGTACAAATCTTATTCAAAATCATGGGTCTATCTGATAGCTGGCAGAACATGACAGAATGTGCTGTTTCAAATCAAGAATATAAAAGACATATTCTTTAAGTAAAATTTAGGTTTTTTGGTGCTGAGTTTGGGGAAGAAAAGCATTTATACTTTTATCATACACATAATTTAAATTATATAGAAATTTAACACATATATAAAGATATGTATTAAAAAATCTAAAACTCCATAGTATAAATAAAACAAATATATTAGCAAGCCTACTTAAAATTTGGCATACTTAAAAACGTTACACAAATGAACATGTTTTGTGTTTCTAAACCATTACACAGTTCCAACCTTAAAAAAGGATTTAATAAAACAATTAAGAAAAGGTACAGATACCACAGCGTTCATTCAGAGTTTTTTACTGAAAACCGCAACTGTGAATCATCCGCTGCCCATTTCTGCCATATGCGCTCTAAAACTCTTATCTTTTATATGATTTCATAGAGGTTATACAGTGATAACAAACAGCAATACATTTTATTCAATAATTAGTAATGAAAATCCAGCTATTTTTTACAGCTCACATGCTTTTCACACAATGGAGTTAGGTACATAAATGTATAAGAGTATGTCCTTGTTTAGGGACCTTTGACATAGACCTGTAGGGAGTTGTGCTGCATTTCTGTCCCCATAAGCAGAGAAAGGGTTAACTTTTTCCACACTTTCAGCCTACAGTCCTTTGAGATTAGTGTACAATTAAGGCCAGATCCTATTAATGATGAATGCCACTAATGTGTTGTAAGACCCACACTATTTGTCTCCATTGACTTCTTTTCCCTGGGATATAAATTGCATGTGTGTATGCTGCAACTTTGCCCTAGTTTCTGACACAATGACTAAATAATAGTATATCACTGCCACCATTTTTTCATGTAGTGCAGGTTTTTGTAAATGACAGGTATAATATGTGCTGATTTTCAATATACAATTAATTAGTGTTCAAGTGCTTAAAATACTTGTTGATGCATTGATGCTGAACATAATATACTAGTGGTTGTCAAAATGAACTCATTAGTAAGGCAGATAGCCTTGTTTGAAAATGATCTCATTAATCAGTTAATTAATCTATTAATAGAAGAAAATCAAGGCATAAAAAATCTAATGGGTCTTTCAATGAAATGATCTACTGTAAATGTTTAATGTCATTCATTGACATCTCATCTCAAGCATAACAGCTTTGCTATATTTGAATATTCTTAATCTGGGTACACAATAAATATATATATATATATATATATATATATATATATATATATATATATATATATATATTACACCAGGGCTCGAAGTGGGGGGGTATACGTGGGTACTGATGTAATTGAAAAATGTAAAATATCCTTCTATTATATTCAGTGTTTTCATACCACCACTTCTGAATGTCCATACCACCACTTCTAAATTTCCACTTCGACCACTGTATTACACACAATCATTTTAAAATTTCAGATGGCCATCCACTAGAATGATCTTTGTTTCAGCATGATTTTGGGCAATATTGTGAAAGATTTTTTCCCTTGAAGAACACGTCAATACCTGTACCATACACAAAATGGTAGTAAACATACTGATTTTGCTGCCTCAATATCATTAGCAATCACATAAAGGAAACTCCCAAAAATCAATATCTGAAATGTGCACACACTACACGATTGTACCCTTGCAATGATAATGAATCGGAAATTCCTATTGATAAAATAGTCATCAACAACAGGTTTAGGTATGATTATCGTTCGCGCTCAGCAAAAATCGCTACCACACAGTAGACCAAGATTTCATACAATCGTCAATAATTTGATATGAATCTTTTCTCATTTTCTAATTGTGCAACGGATGTACAACTCTGGGCCAGGTCCAATATATGTGAATAAAATGAACAAACCTGTCTTGATTGCAAAATAGAATCACTTTCCCTGTTGATTTGGTTAATATGGGACCAGTTAGTATGGTGTAAAATGGCTCAATACATGAATTACCTCCTTAAGTCATAATTGTGTCTGTATAGTCATTCTGAATCAATATTTGTTCTAATAGCAAGTTACAGCTAATGGCACCATTTCCCATACCTTTTGTCAGTTAGCTTTTATTTTGTGTGCTTATATGACTTCCTTTGTGGTTTATATTCATTCCTCTCCCCATCCTTTTCATCTTTCACTGTATTGTAATTGATTTAACAGATTGATCATTGGAGTTATTAGCCATTTGCAGTTATTTAGGATAGGCTGACTGGCATCCACATTGGTCTATAGCGCTAGAGCTGCAGCTTTAAATCTAAAAAGGTATGTAATAAATAAATAAATAAATAATATAAAATGATACATATGGTGTAGATCTGTACATCTTGTTTGAAATATGTTCCATGCATAGTCAAACTGTCAAGATTAAGATAATCTTATAAATCAGACGATGGATTAATGCCAGTTCCATTTTCACCAAAATGAAACATCCCAAGCAACACTTAACATCAATTAATGTATCAAGGGATTAAAATTCTGTGTGATATCACCAAAGAATGAGATAATGGAAGCCAATAATAAATACCAGCTCTTTCTCCCTCCAAATAATTGCCAACACATTTTGCTCCATATAATAATCAGGAGTGAGTCTTACGCTGAAAGGTTCACTGCACCTATTTCTAAGAATTACAGACATCTTGCTCTTCTCTTCTCTTAGGAATTCACCTCTAGGGCATACACATGTTACACAGAACAACAAGAAAAGCTCATTTACTGACTCCACTATTCAATGATACAGTATCCAGTGTTCATTTTATAGGAAGCCATTACCACTAACATGCCTTACATAATTCCTGAGTCATAGGGATAGTAGTATTTTACTTGTTTTCTTTTTACCAATCTGTTTGTTTACATTGGTGACCAATAATGATCCCTTTATGATATAATGTTAAATAATGAATTCATGTTCAATATTACACTAAGGATGGGATCCAGATTTACGTGCTATTGAATTTACGAGCGATGTTGAATTGCAGGGGAAGTAAATTTCATTACTTGCAAACAGAAAATCTGTGTGCAAAATGCAAAATAAAGTATTCTACCTGCATGCAATCACTAACATTCATTTTACCTCCCCTGCAATTCAACATGGTTTTGTCCACTCATAACTATACTATGAATGTAATATGATTATATAAGGCATAAAACATCTTCCCATAAGATAACTATACTATGGATGTAATATGATTATATAAGGCATAAAACACCTTCCCATAAGATCAGTTAAACAAGTATAGCCTGTTAATAATCTTTGTCATTGAAGCATGACCTTTATATTCATCATTATTTATGCAAGCTATTTTAGCAGGGCCTTTTTCTACAAGAATGGCCTTGCCCACGTTCACAGAATTGTAAAAACTGAAAACTTGGCATTGTCATCTTTGGCGAACATAAATTGCACTTTAAATGTCAGGGTTTGACAGCATATATAGCAGAAAATAATTAAAGGATATTTTTTTGGTTTGAAGCTTTTCAAAGTTTAAATAGTCACAGTAATTAAAAACATAAGTTGTCAGGAACTATGGGACTTGGATGTAATTTAAGAAACATGGAGATTTTTTGCTGAGTTACTTTATGTACAGTAAGGATAACAAAAAACCCAAAAACCAAATGAAATGCTGTTCTTTTCTTTCAATATAGAAAACATTATGATCTGGAAACTGGCAATTGCATGTTCTTGCCAGTTCCATAACAGATCAAAACAGATACAGATTTAATAAGGCGAGTTACTAAATCCGCACTGCCTCAGATGTTAGAATATGGATCTCCAAATGACCAGAACTTAGCTGTGCTGGACCGGATCCACTCTTATGTGCTGGATTTCATTTATGCAGGTAAACTGAAATGATGTCACTAGTAACATCTGCACATAAGTGAGCCAGATGTTACTAGTATGTCTTTCAAACATACAGAACTTCAGTTTCATATGCCTGAACAATGTACGAGTGGACAGGTTTGCTAATTAGCATACCTAATTTGCGCATTGTAGGCAGGGATAAGCGTTCTATTAAACCGGGGAAGGCGACTGTCATCTCTGTACACACTGATCTGCTTCTGGACTCTCAAGAAGCTTGTATGTGTTAGGGAAGGTGGATGGGAGTGAGCTAGCACACAGGTCTTGTTTCAGTCCTATTTGTTTGGAGATCCATTCAACAGGGTGGGCCATCGGTGCCATCTGTTTAAGCTCCATTTTAAATATTCTACCCTCCCACCGCTTAATGTGGGTGGGTGGAACATTTTCATTATACAGTATGCTTTCTGTGTGACATTTAAGTTAGGGTTAAGTGTTGCTGACTCCATTGAGAGAGGGGAGACTAGGAAATTCACTCCCGTCTTTTACACACAGCAGTCTGGATCCTGTCCATTGTGTCTATAGGTAGAAGATAACATTTTCAGTGACATTTTCAACAATACAACTGCATTGTTAGTGACATTTTAGTTTTAAAATAATATAAAAATTCTATCTAACTTTCTAATCTCTGGAGGCTGACACAGCAAATCACAGTGTTTACACTATGAAATCTTTCTCTAAATACTGTATGACTTTAAGAAAATCTTTTATTACATTAAAAACACCAAAATACTCATTAATGTCAAGAGTTCCTCAAGGATAAATACATTTAAACGGATTTGGGATAAGTTACATAATGTGTATATGCATATTGCTGCATGTCTTTTACACTCATACGGCTTCCTGTGGAAGGCAACATTATATTGTATCACTTATTCATTTACTGTAGGCTCTAATACATGACATGCCATAATAATAATTTCCCTCTATATACTCGAAAAACCTCTTGCTTCCTCCAGTTTCAAAAGAAATAAGATTGTAATTTTCCCATTTGTAAGATATGAGCTAATGCATCTGCTGTCAGCACACAGACATTTCCACGTATACTTTAACCACTATTACCATGTTCATACTTCAAAATGTCTGCACTTTTTTCCTTCAGTCTTATGGAATTTCTGTGGCTATGTACTTTACTCTATTCCCACAGTGATCTTTCTCATATTTTTCATACCTTGAGTCTACCATCACCATAAAACATGACTGTACTTTCTGTGGCTGGAAATGAATTTACCTTTTGCTTTTTCTGATTCATGAATTGGGTTTTCAGTAAAGGACTTGCTCATCTATACCACAATACAAAGCTACCAGGGCTTACATGTAACCCATCTCTCACCCAGGTCTGTAAGGAAGCAGTAATGGGGCATCTGTATTAAATTAATTATTGAAGCAGGAAGTGAACTGTTCACATAGTAAGTCCTGTAGAACTGTTAGAATGTTTTACTGTATGATATGTTATAAAATATATCAGTTTTTATTTGTAAAGCGCCTACTCATAAATGATACTTATGAAGATTTCTCATAAAATGTAATTATTGTGTGTATAGGGTAGCTTACATACATATTCATCTTTATAGGTATAGTTATAGGAAATGTTTAATATAAAATAATTCACCACCCCCTGTGTTATGCAGTGCAAATTAAACCTCTATATGTCTATGAGACATATAGCAAACCTTGCAAATGGTACAGATACAGTGATGGTACAGATATATACAGATACAGTGATAGATTATGTTGGTTTATTTGTGACTGTTCTTTGGACAACCCAATGTTTCTTTTCAGCTATGATGACACACAGCTTAGACCCTGGTATTCACAGCACTACTCTTTTTTCACATTTTGTTATGTTACAGCCTTATTCTAAAATGGAATAAATTACATTTTTCCTTCAAAATTCTACACACAATACCCCATAATGACAACAGGAAAACGTTTTTGGGCGATTTGTGCAAGTTTATAAAAAAAACGGAGTAAATAACTTAACATGTACATAAGTATTCACAGCCTTTGCTCAATACTTTGTTGATGCCTCTTTGGCAGCAATTACAGCCTCAAGTCTTTTTAAATATGATGCCATGAGCTTGGCACACCTTTTGGGCAGGTTCCCATTCCTCTTTGAAGCACCTCTCAAGCTCCATCAAGCTTGAATGGAAGAGTCAGTGTAGTGCCATTTTCAGATATCACCAGAGATGATCAATCAGATTCAGATCTGTTCTCTGGCTGGGCCACTCAAGAACATTCACAGAGTTGTCCAGAAACCACTCCTTTGATATTAATACCACTCACACTTCCTTGTCAAACACTATGAAACCACATCGCACACGTAGAAATCTTAATGCTGTTAATATTGACCAACTCTCTCAATCTATTCAACAACTTCTCTCTCCAATTCCTGACTTTAAGTTTCCTGATATGGCCGTATCTCATCTTAACCAAACCCTAACTGATGCCCTTGATCTAGTCGCTCCTGCTACCCCCT
>JABWIB010016690.1:0-10427 GCA_016617825.1 Platyplectrum ornatum
TGCGTGAGTCCAGTCGAAGGCTCCTGTACGAGTGTTTATCCATCTGTTCAGCTCCATAAGACATTTCTCATTAAACTTTAACACACTGATCCGCTGGAAACACCCAGAGGCAGAATAGAGATTATGTACAAGAGAACCGATACTGAGATCAATCAAATGGTCTCCTTTAATTTGTCCTGCAGAAAAAAATTCTCATGTTTAACAGATGACATTCATATATTTCCATAAGGTATCATATTGCTCCATGTAGAAAGCCAATGACCAATCACTAAGGACAATATGTAGAATTGAACTTACGAGCGTAAGGTTATAAATAAAAAGTTGATAATTGAACAGTAATTAAATACTGAACAAATACTGAACAGTGAAGAAAATGGAAAGAAGAAAAGTTCTAATACGCGAGGGGTAATATACAATATAAAAATTTTACTTAATATACATGTTAAAGTAAAACAAAAAGAATATCAACATAAAATACACATGCAACTATAAAGAATAGTGAGACACTGACTGAAAATCCAAAATACATTCATGTTTACAAAACTCAGTTTAATGGGAGCTGTGAAGGAGAATGGTTGGCAAATTTCCATAGACCATATCATCAGATGTTAAAGATGGTAATGACTCAGATGTATGTCTGAGTATGTGTAGTTGTGTATATGTGTGTTACAGTGATGTTTTGTGCACGTATAAATTCACATTATATCCCTATATATTAAAAATTGTATCTCACACTGAAATTCAGAGAAAGACGGATGGTGTCCATGTAATCTTAGATTCTGTGTGAAACAAGCTTTTACAAATTAACTAGTATTATGACAACAGATCAATTTATTTTACCTTAAAAACAGATTATCTGATATAATGTAACCGTAAGACCGATATTATGTTATATGTTCTGACATTCATTTATCTGTAATATTTACATGTAGTCAAGATCTACAATCCTACAAATCACACAACACCATGTATATGTACTCTACTCCTAGAAACTCAATGACCAATCACTAAGGGGTATATTTACTAAGCAGGGAATTTGCTGGGGAATTGCAGAGTGGGGAAGTTGCCCATAGCAACCAATCAGATTCAAGCTCTCAGATTCATTTTACATACTGGAGAATGTAAGCTCGAATCTGATTGGTTGCTATGGGCAACTTCCCCACTTTGCAATTCCCCAGCAAATTCCCTGCTTAGTAAATATACCCCTAAGTGCTAATATATGATTATTACTATATTCCTATATACATAATTATTTAATTCCTATAATAATTTATATCCTATAATTCCTTTGCATTAACTGACATTATATTAATTATGTATAAAGACTATAGTTATGCAATAAATGAGTAATAATATTTCAGGACCTTGTGTCTCTTTCTTTTTGAAAACACAGGGTCCTGAAATGGGTTAAAGTAGTTTCTATACGCCACCTCACCTACCCTCAATACTCTTTGTTCCTGATCACTGTCCAGTATCCTTTCACCCATTTGCCCAGGTCGTGAAATAGGAGCGGCTCAGTTATTATCTGTCACACCAGAGGACTTGTTTAAACAGGAAACTGTTTCTGGAGTTGGACTGGTGGCTGGATACTGAAAGCTGGATCTGGGCTGGGACTGGATTGCACACACCGGATCTGGGCTGGGACCGGATTGCACACAGCGGATGCGGGCTGGGACCGGATTGCACACAGCTAGAATTGCACACAGTTAGTTGGCGTTTGAATGTACAACATTGCACTGGCAACTGGTTAGTGTTCCAGGACGTTCTTTTATAGGGAGTGAAATGCCCTGATTGGAAGCTGCAGTTGTAATCTGACTAGCTGAGAGGGAGCATGTGGCTATTCCAAGTTCTCAGCCCCCATGATTTGATTTTGGATGGAAGTCCGCAGTGCAGACAGACTGGGAGGATCCCTGCAGGGAAATCTGAAACCAGCAGAGCCTGGCAGGTAACAGGACCTGAGAGACTGGTTCATGACATTATCTCTTCACCGCAGCTTCATTATGATGCAGGGAGATTGTATCTAAGGGAAGTGTGTTTTCTGTATTAAGGGTCCATTAATGTATGATTTAAAAAGGAATATTAAATACACTTTTTAATCATTATTGGCATATGTTTTTAAGGATACTCTTCCATAAACAGGACCACAAAGATGAGGACCGCATCTTTTATATAAACTTGTAAATGAACTTGAGATTTTACTAGTGTTTTAGTTATTGTTGCTATTTGCTACCATCGCCATACAGACATATCTACTCATTGTTTTGTGATTGTGATATTATAAATAAATGATTGAGTCCCTGATATAAGTCGACATCTTTCCTGAAAATTTCCATAACAAACGCATGTAGTTCATTATAAAGTAACCTATCTTCATTAAAAACTTGGTGGAGTTGCTCCAAGGTAAACTTTATAGTATCATTCACAAAGACATTTGTGTTAGAGAGATATTTCTCCAGATAGTCTCTAGAATCAAAGTCATGTTCATGGTAGAGTTTATAGCAGCCGCCGTCCATTGTGTAATATTATATCACAGAGTCTCACACCTGTTATCTGACACAATCTCTGTATTACACAGATATTTATATACATCAGCAGCAGGAACATCAATATTATATTATGAGGATTTATCCTGGTCATGAGCTGATCATGGGAATCCAGGTGATATTTACGTATATTATGTGACAATATTCATTCATCTCTTGTCATATGCTCAGACTCATGTGTGTACATTATGATGTATCTTATTCTGCAACAACATTTTAATTTATTGTGTTGGTTTATCTTAATCTTATATTGTTATGATGTGTTATTTAAATAATATTTATATAAGCAGTCTGTTTATTATAAATTACATTACTGTTGTAATTATTATTAGAGTTATATAATATAGGTTGGCAATTTCAGCTGTAATACCCATTGATGTATGATTCCACCACCACAACGCCATAAAACCCTTAACATAGGATATATATACTGTATAAAGGACTAGTTACTGATTGTAACCCAAAATACCCAACAAAAAAAAATACCCCCAAGGAAAACACAATATTAGCTAACCCAGGACCGGTATTTCCATTAGGCGACCAGCCTAGGCGGTGGTAAGAAGAAATGTAAAAAAAAAAAAAAAAATTGTAAAAAAGACAAAAAAAAAATTAGAAAAGAGGGCAGGCGGCAACACTACCACCTTACCGTCGCCCTCCTCACTTGTTTTACTTACCAGCGTGACGTGACGGAATGATGTCACACCACCTGGACAGACAGGGCGCGGTGCAGGTTTGCCTAGGGCACTGTCAGTCTGCAATCAGTGGTGGTAACATTATAATTTAGCAAAAATTGGAAAAGTTTCCTGTGGATATCATTTAGGCACTTATTAGTCAAGGGTTTAACATTGGGCAAAAAATCTTGACCCACAATGCCAAGGTGAATGCCCGGAAACAGGCAGTCCATGCCTCCTTGTGGAAAATGTAAATTTTACTTTCAGATATGACCCAATGCACATCTCTCCTTGGACAGATTCTTCAAGGTGTTGGAGATGCTCTACATCGACCCTAACAAGCTTTGAGCTGCCAAAACACAACTCCGTTCTCTCCTGCAATGTGTGAGGTCAACATATGTATATCACAAGGAATTCCTTGTGGGTATACTTCTGGGTCATTATAACAACAAAGCAAAATACAGCTAAATAAATAGAGATGCATTAATATCCCACACATATCTGACGTATCTAATGCACTTGGGCTTGAAAATTGACCGTTGTTGCAAGAAAAGACCTCTAAAGAATCATGCAAGGAAACTCTGATAACTCCATAGTACCGGTGTATTAGCAACATTGTCACTGGGTCTGGGATACTCAATGTCAAACCCTATGGGGTTTACCTCTAGAAGAAGACAAAAAACCTCTTGGCATCAAAGCCAAGAGAGAAACCACTGGCACAGAATCCAGACATCTAAGGCCACTATGTTTCCAGCATCTGGAATTGGATGCTGTATGCTATTCAGGGATTCAGGGCCTTTTCCCTCACAAAGATGTACATTCCTACCTTAAAACCTCTGTAACATCCTCATGTGAAATGTGAAGAGTAAGGATGTCTGATAGGGAGCTTGGCAGCCCTCACTGTACTATCATCATACACAGATTGGAATCGATTTCCCAACTACCAAAATGTCACTGATAAAGATTCCAATGGATCACTGAAAAAAATAAAAAAATAAAGGTCAGTTAATCCTGATCTATGTACATACCCATCTGTAACATGACATGTCAGACGTATCATGATTTAGATAAAGTCGGTCAGTTAGGTTCTTGTTCTGAGATGATAAAAAAAAATTGATCTTACAAACAAAACCGAAATTTTCTGGAGGTGACACTTTCTTCCTATGGAGGAACTTTATAATGTTATGGGAAGAATTGACCTAATTGAAACTATACCTTTCTTTATATTCAGTCAAGTTCGTCCAAGACCTCTTAAATGAGATCTTAGATCAATTGGAAAACTTGGAGTGTTATGAAGAAGTGAAGAAGACTGACCATGATCAATAATTTATGCACACATCATGTGACTGATAAAGGGATTCTATATGAATATATGGATTAATAAATATTTATTTATATCACATATTATGAGAACAGCCATATGGTAGAGTCTGCCATTTTGGAAGAGGGCTTTGTATCTATTGGATACTGGATACTGGCATATAGGAAGGATACATGATTATCTATTGTTTGTTGTGTAAGTGGACAGATGATTATTTGTATGTGTAAAATCTACAGGGTCTATGATACATGATATAGCTTGGTAAAGTATAGTACATGATTATCTATTGGTTTCTGTATCTGGATAAATAGGTTGTGTGAGTTTTAGTACATGATATCTGGCAAAGACATAGTAAAGGGTTCAGACTGGGATAATGAAAAGGATGACACTGATAATACTTGCTAATGACTTTCCCTACAAATTGTATTGATTGGTACTGAAAGTGACCGGTGTATCAGTGAGAAATGAGTGAGAACATGATGGCGAATAAATATATTAATACAATTATGTGGAGGAGAGGAAACACGTTTTTATTTATGTGGGCAATTACTATATTACCCTATTAAACACTGGACTGGGTTGAAATTATTATATATGTATGTGTATCTTGGCCATACTTCCATGTAATAATATCTGTCTTGTCATGTGTTGTTTCTCTCTACTATGTAGTTGTAGTAATATTTTTTAGGATTTATCTTTAAATGTGGTTTTTTTTCTACTGCAACTTCTGGAGGGTATAATTATTATTCCATATTTATGTACGCATTGTGTATTCATAACACCAGTAAAATATTATATTTTGAAACCTTACATCTGCCTGAAAACCTCTCAGTGCTTCCTCACCTCAGTACCTTTTCCTCCATTGATGGTGTATGTGTGTGATTGTCCAATGTCTGGTTTCTACATCTATTGGATAATACGCTGTAGTGTCTAAATTTGCTAAGCAGTGTAAAAATCTAAAATTACTGACTGTCCAATCTGATCATATATGGTTTCATAACAATTATGAGAGGGGGAGAGAGAGAGGGGGAGAGAGAGAGAGAGAGAGAGAGAGGGAGAGAGAGATTATATCATCATTACATTACCACACATATTCATCTGCGCAGACTAGGGACTTCTACTGAACCCCCCCCCCTTCTACAGTAATTTTGCCATGGAGTTTTATACACAGTCTGTGCAGGGGCAGTGCTGGAAGTCTTTTGAAGTTTTATGGCCCTTTATGTTGACCTATGGGATTCAAGCTCTTAGTTTCATTTTACATACATTACATTGAGAACGTGAGCGCGAACAAATGGGGATGTTGACCATATCAACCAATTTCCCTGCTTAGTAAATTTAAGTCCAAGTCTGGCTCTGGATCTAGAATCATCCTGGGGAAGTCATACACGCACATGTGATGCTTCCTAAAAGTGTGTTTTCCCCACAGAGCTTTTTTTTTTTACTTTTTATAGACATTATTGTTTTATCAACTTATTTACATGTATTTTATTGTGTATTTTTATATTTTTTCCTGAGAGATTTAATTTTTTCACTCATCACTTATTGATGTTGGTCATGTCAACGTGTGTATTTTGTGACACACATTGTGAACATGAGTATATGCGTTGCCCTAATAAATATACACTAAACACAATCTTATTTCCACTTTATTGTCAATTATCAGAAGGTAGAATAATAACAATTTGGATATTCAATGATTGTTTATTAAGGATTAACATTTGTAACTGAATAAAGGTCTGTTTTTTGTTGGGTTTAGTTCTTTTGAGCGCTGATAAAGAAAATTTCTTTGTAATCTGTAAGATCACTCTCTGCTTTTCGCTTCTGAACGTTAAAGCTATTGATAGTAAAACCTTCTCCGATAAGAACTTTTTTTGTGAATTCCTCATCATATTTTAACATATGGAATTTGTGCTGCCCAATGGTAGTGTAAGAGGCATTAAAAACCCCTATTAATAACAGGTGACCTCCGCATTTCAAAGTTTTAGTGATTTTTTTAAAATTTCCGATGTAATCATCTTGGTCTTTACTGATGTAATCCAGTAGTACAAAACTGATGATACAGTCAGCTGGTGGAAGGACCACAGGATCTGTAATATTCTCTTTCCCTAAGTCACATTTTATGGTCTTTACCATTGCTGTCTTCAACCTCATCTCATGGACTGGATCACTGAAAATATAAAAAACAATAAGGTCAGTTACACCTGATCAATGTACATAGCCATCTGTAACATGCCAAAAGTAGGATGAATTAGATAAAGTCGGTCAGTGAGGTCACATTAAGAAAATATTGTTCTGAGATAGTAAAAAACATTCTGATCTTACAAACACAACTGAATTTTACAATTTTTTGTAACGTTATGGAGGTCAGTGTGATGTCCTCTAGGTGACACTTTCTCCTTATAAAATGATGGGAAGAACTGACCTCATCGAAAATATTCCTTTCTTTATATTGAGCTAAGTTCACCCAAGACCTTTTAAATGAGATCTGAGATCAGTTGGATAATTTGGGGTTTTATGAAGCAGTGAAGAAGACTGACCATGATCTACATTTCATTTGACATTACCGACTCACACACAAAAGTGTCACTAAATACATATGTAGTATTAGGATTGCCTATGAGAATAAAGCATGAATAGCCCTTGATATTTTTTTTATGTTTTCAAATTAAAAAGTTAAAAGTAATGTGACTCAGATGTCTCTACCGATTCTTGTTCTGTTCCAGGTCTGTAATGTATGTTGTTGCATGAGTCCAGTCGAAGGCTCCTGTACGAGTGTTAATCCATCTGTTCAGCTCCATAATACATTTCTCATTCAACTTCAACACACTGATCTGCTGGAAACATCCTGAGGCGGAATAGAGATGATGTACAGGAGAACCGAAACTGAGATCAATCAAAAGATCTCCTTTAATATGTCCTGCACAAAATAATTTTGATGATTATAAGATGCCATTCAAATATTTTCAGAAGAAAAAAGTGAAATATCTTTAAAACAATGTTGGAAAGTTACAAACATAGGTTATTTCCAATGGTAAACAAAAGAAACAGCATTAAGCATAAAGCACCAGGTTTACATGGCATACACCCAAGGGTTCTCACTGAGCTTAACTCAAAAATAGTTAGACCCCTATACTTAATTTACTTACATTCAATTATATTAGGTTTAGCACCAACAGATTGGCAAATAGCAGAAAATACTGGAAGGCAAAATAAGGGATAATATTCAGGCCAATTAGATAATTACTGGGAATCAGCAGAAATTTACGAGGGATGGGTCTGTCAAACTAAGTAGCTTCTATAAAGAAGTGAGTGAAAACTTAGACAGTGGTGATGTGGTGTACTTATATTTCGCAAAAGCTTTTGATTCAGTACCACACAAAAGGTTGGTTGACAAATTAAGGGGACTGGGTCCAGCAAATAACATTTGTACTTGGGTCAAGAATTGGTTGGCGAATAGGGAGCAGGGAGTGATCAAAGAATACATTCAAGTGGGCGCTGGAAAAAATATAGAAAGTTTCCAAATATTCAAAGTCTACAGGTTCCTGCTTCCAATATTTTGAAGGCAATCTTCAATAATACGTTGCAGCCCTTTAATTCAAACTTTCTTTTATTCCAACATTTCCTCAAAAGAGATTATAAAAGAGTATAAATAAATATGCAATTAAAAAACATATAAAGTGCAATGTTCAAAATAACAATAAAAAAAATTATTCCTTAATAAAATATTAATAAGATATGAACGGTCTGAGCTCTGCCTCCCAAAGGGAGATGAGCCACACGACGCGTACCCAAATAGTGGTTGGAACAAGTTCAGTCTCTCTCTCCCAGGTTTCTGTCTGTGGGCCCAGCAGGGAAGATAGAGGACGTCTCCGGGCAATCGTGTCGGCGTCTCCCTCGGCAGTCTCCGGCTCTCCACACCTTCATCAATGGTTCTGGCCTGAGACAGCCACAGATTTGTTGGGGTCGAAAATCAGTGGGGGGGTGGGGGGGTTTGATGTGGAATGATCCTGGCTTTACTCCAGATCAGATGTCATCAAGGGAAGGAACAACAAATGGCATAGGTCACTGCTATACTAAAAAGACATCCCTGAAAATTTCCATAACAAATGCAGCTAATGCAGCTATAAATGCAGCTATAAATCTTAATTATAAAGTTGCCTACCCTCATTGAAAACTTGGTGGAGTTGATCCATGGGAAACTTTATAGAATCATCTACAAAGATGTTTGTATTAGTGAAATATTTCTCCAGATTATCTCTAGTATCAAAGTCATGTTCATGGTAGAGTTTATAGCAGCCGCCGTCCATTGTGTAATATTATATCACAGAGTCTCACACCTGTTATCTGACACAGTCTCTGTATTACACAGATATTTAAATCCATCTGCAGCAGGAACATCAATATTATCTTATGAGGATTTATTCTGTTCATGAGTTGATCATGGGAATAGTGGTGATATTTACACATATTATGTGACAATATTTATTCATCTCTTGTCATAATATGCTCAGACCTATCTGTGTATATTATGATGTTTCTTATTCTGAAACAAGATTTCAGTGTAACCATTTATTTTGCTGGTTTCTCTTATAATTTTTACAAAAGAACACTATTATTTACAAGAAAAATCAAATGCAGAAGATCCAGATGTTCAGACATGTTCATCACCACAAAAATTACAAACCTTTCTTTTGTACACAAAGTAAAATATAGAATAGAGTGATTGTTGGGATTTTTTAAATTTAAACACACATTACTTCAATTAACATTTACATAACTGTCCAGGGGCAAATGCAGGATTTTGGAAGGAGGGTTTCCAAATTATTTGTTACAGATCTTCATCTATAACCCATCTGATGGGTTAAGATTCATTATAAGCAAATTAAAGTATATATCAGTTACCAATTGTAACCCACGTACACTTTAGTGTGCTTATACTGATCTGTAAAACAAAAGGATTAAAGGGTGCACACTCCATAGTAGGAGTTAATATCCTAATGGTACCCAATATTTATTGATAATCATAATTATAATTATAATGGATGGTGCTACCTCAGAACCTATTTATGAATACAAAAGGAACAAAGAAAATGTGGTTCTGTTTGCGGACTTTCTCCCTTTCCAGATGTACACAGAAGCCTTGCTCTAGACAACAAGTGGGGGTATCTTATTTCCAGGTTGTTGGTAGAGCAATTATTCTGCTGGGTGGGTTGTGGAAATGCTGAAAGAGATCTTGGGACAGAAAAAGTAGAGTTTCTGATTTATTTCTGATCTTATGGTGCATATGTTGATGTTTTGATGTTATGAATTCTATGCCATCAGGTATTATTGAGTATTGCTGATTTTGTCACTAGTGTGTATTTGTTAAATGCTTGCTGATGTTAGTGTTTTCACATTGTTGCATTGTTGTATAAATGCTCTTTGGGTTATTTCTCACTCTGCCATTGTTTAGAAATGTTTAATGACTTGTTAGAGTTACACTGCATTAACTTATCTTATGTTCCAACAATGGGTTTCTAACACCTCTTACAAACCTGAATTATGTGTGTGATCCTGCTGAATGTATGAACACTGTGAAAAACGTGTGTCTGTGACTTGTGGTGTTTGTGTGCTGTGTGTACTGAAAACTGAAACTGTGTTTTTAGTATAAAGTTCAGGGATTAGCCCAGGGACCTAGGTCTGATATAAGAACGGATTTTCGCATAGGGTGATAGAAAGCAATGGAAGAAAAGATAGGAACCCCTCACTTAGTCTTTACCAATGATATATAATTAGTTATGTCTGACCAGAAGGGAGGAGTAGTGCNCGGCTCAATTCCAAAATAAGGGTTAATATAACTCCTTCAAGGCGCAGCCTATTTGGTCCTTAATGACCAAGCCCTATTTTCCAAAT
>JABWIB010016691.1:0-14376 GCA_016617825.1 Platyplectrum ornatum
TTAAATATGTAAAACTAAATTCTTACTAAAATATATTTAACCCTACACACAAAAAATACTTACAATACTTCAACCATCAACCCTGAACCATCAACCCTGAATGCTCATCTGAAACTTTTTAATTTTTACTCCAAAATTGACCCTTGGTCTGGTCACCTGTGATAAAGCTGTAAAATGACATCAGTGCATTGTAATGTGTGTGTGTGAAAACACTCAGCAAATGTATTTATAATTTATATTAAATTATACAACTTGGCCAAAAGAGATTTAAACGTAACTAGCCAGGAGCTAGCACAGATGTGTAAAATGTAATGAGTTATGAAAAAGCCAACCATCATGTTTAAGATTCAAGCAATATTGATTTTTATTTTCAAAAGTCTTGCTCTTTTAGTTGGTTTGCCTCAGCTGCTTGTCAGTTTTAATATTCACAGACAGAGTTCCATTATATGTATCCTGCTACAACTGGTCACAGCTTCAGAGAAACATTGCACAGTATCCTGAAGATCTGCCTGGGGCATGTTCTGCATTTTAACCTTCTGTATAAAAGGACAATTATGTCTTTGAAAGTTATATATACAACATCTTCTAAGATAATCTCACATTTTAAAATATGTGCATATTGACTTTTCAGTTCCAGTTAAAAACACCAGTAATATCAATGCATATGGCCATGTCTTGTCTCCTTGGTGTTGTGTATAATCTCTCTTTAATGTTAACCAGTGACCCCTGAACAGTTGAAGCCCCCAGAANGCCTAATGTTAGGATAAAAAGCCACTTGAAAGAACTTTTCCACCTTATACCCAGTGGTGTCACTAGGTTTGGTGTTACCCGGAGCAGTAACTAATGGTTTCACCCCCATGGACCTCCTACCACACAAGACTATACAAGATTATCTAGTTAAAAGTACATTGTGTATATGCCCCCAGTCATCATTTTTTCTTCTTTATTAATGCAGTTGTGTTATTTCTCCCTGTATATTATTTCTGCCCTGAATACATCAGTTTACCCTCAGTTTACCCTGTACGCCTCCAATAATTCTATTTCCCTATGCATGAAGTCCTTCAATTTTGCCCATATATACCCACAGTCCTACTATTTCCCCCTTGTATGCCCCAAGTCCTCATATTTTTCCCTGTATGCCCTTAGTCACTTCTTCCTGTGTAACCCCCGGTTGCTTTTATTTCTCCCTATATGACCCAGTCACTTTTANTTCCTCCTGTATGCCCCCAGGCATCATATTTTTGTTTGTATGTCCCAATACCTAAAATTTCCCACTGTATGTTCACCCTATATGGCCCCAAACCATTTTTATTTCACATTGTATGACCCCAGTAATTTATATTTACATCTGTATTACGACTTACTCACAAGTGGTCCAAACCATGATGAATTGTAAGTGACGTAAAATGAATGTCAGTGTTTGCATACAGGGAGAATACTTTATTTTTGCATTTTGCACACAGATATTGACCAGCGTTACTGTTACACTGTTATTAGACTTGGGCTCGGGAATAATCTCTAAACTCTCATACTGCTTGCAACTAATGAAACTCCCCTGCAATTCAAAATGGTTTTGCTTACTCATGAGTGAGTTGTAAGTAAGTCAATATAGTATGTAAAGTTTGGATCGGCTCTAACGTTCTGTAAATCTAGATTGCTTAGTACTGTGAAATGCGTTTATTTGTATTGCCTGTTTTCTGACCATTCACAGTGCACAAAATGAGAAATACACTGTGCTAGCTTGTGCACTCTCAATTCTTTGCTTTTGATTTAATAGTAAGGTGTAGATATGCACATTTTACACAAATTAATATGATGCAGGTCCAGCTTATTTAAACAGTGGTTGAATGCTTTTGATTCTGTTTCTAGGAATATTTCTTCAACTCTGTTATGTGTACATAGTGTGCCATGCCTTCAATGAACTTACTTTTAGTTATAGCCCTGTAGGTCTTGTGCACGCTGTGTTCATAAATCAAGAGTGGAGAGCTAGCAGTCACCAATCAATAAAAGAGTAGATTAAAGCAATAGCAGTATTTGTTCTCTTGGATGTCATCACCTCCAGCATGGAACTAGTAAAAATTATTAAACTGTTCCTAAACGCTGACTGCTGACAAATAATTATTGATGAAATAAAATATTTCAATAAATATAGCAAAAATAGCATGATTTAACTACAACCTGACCGGGAAGCTTTTGGGTACAGTGTTCATTGTTGCTGGGTTTATGGATTCATATCTATGTATGCACTACCTATATGGAGTTTGTAAATCTTTCTTCTAGCAGATTGCTCCATAGATATATTACTTAGATATCTGGTTGGTTAGGGTTACTAGATCAATCTTCAAATATTGGTTGCAGATAATTGTATATTATGTAACCACTATATAAACCAGTGGTCGAAGTGGAAATTTAGAAGTGGNAGAGCCACTCCCTATAGGGCTGCTGAGCCTTATGACTCTAATGCTGGGTACACATCAGAAAGATCATCTTTCCAATCAACAGATAAATGACCCTCACAGCAGAAATGAGTTCAGTGTGTACTCACATAACATGCATTTTGTTGTGTACACATCTAACAGATTTCTGCTGTGAGGGTCATTTATCTGTTGATTGGAAAGATGATCTTTCTGATGTGTACCCCACATAAGTTTCATGNGGCCGCACGCTGTGGCCGCCAGGTCCGCGATATTCAGAGCTGCGCAAAAGCTTTTTATAAAATTTTAGATTTTATTTTTTTTTATTATTTAAATTTTTTTTTAACTTTTTTTACACTTAATGAGACAGGTAATTGTCCATAGGAAATTACCTGCCTCAGTCCCTCTGCGCTACGCCTACACCATGTCCAGACATGGTGAAGGCTGCGTTTTCAATTAGCAGGGCTTAGCCCTAAAAGCGCATATGCAAATGAGAAAAGGGGCGTTCCACACCCCTTTTCTCATTAGCATTTGACGGAGTCGTAGAGGCACGCAAGAGGCTTTGCGCCCGACTCCGTGCCATTCAGAGCCGATCTGCGCATGCGCAGATCGGCGAAACTTTGCATCTCCGCCAGCCTGGAGACGCAGGCCTGAATCAGGCCCATAGCCACCTATAGGGCTCTGCCGAATGTCTTCAGGTGTCTGTCTGTCATTAAAGATTGTCAGGTTATTTTGGGGCTTCTACTGTGTGCCACGACCACAATATAATGTAATGAATTTACCTGATCAACCACATTATTGGATTTGCTTAATATTGCCCCAGCATATTGTTTAATCTATAAAACGTAGATTGAATTTAAAACTGTGAAGAAAAAAATCTTCCTCACACCTCCTAAATGTAAATTAGTATAAACACATGCATGAACAGCATGAACAGAAAGCTCCTATTTTTTAAACAGTCTCTTATGACTGAATAGTTGTGGATAAAAAGAATAATTCTGTGATGGTTTCATGGTAAATTTCTTTCAAGGGATGCTAATTAGCGACTAATTAACCACTTATCAACTATTTGGCTATCAGCCCTTTGAAAAGTTATTTAATGGGTCTGACCTTTGTGAAGTGAAATCATAAGTAAAAAGTGAACCAATGTTCATTTCTGAACAGGTATAATAGTGTTAACACATATTGTATAAGTTACTTCTTTTTTATAAAGACAGATACAAACCATTCATAATGTAATACATGGAAGAATGAGTACATTACAGACATTATGTAAGGGCTACAGTATGCACACTCTATAGCCAGTCTGTGAATTTTTTTTCTTTTAACCATGTTAACAGTAATATATGTCAGTAACTAGTGCTAGTGCATCTACACCAAACCCAAACAAAGAGTTACCATGTATTTCATTCATCAATAACAGCAAAAACACTTGCCAGCTAAGTATGGCTGCTACTAAGACGTCTTTTGGTAACCCAGAAATGAACATATAGCCATGAAACCTGTCTAAATTTGGGGAACCATGCTCAGTATGAATTTATCTGTATGCTAGTAATCACCAATTACTGTGTTTAAGCACTGGGTTTTTATTTTGCTGGAGTGTCTAGCCCTAACAGGTTAAACTCAAGGCTGTGACAGATNCAGGTTGTCTGGATAGACATCAGATGCATGTCCTTGCTGGTTCCTTTCCTCTATTTTGACATTTGGATCTGAGAAGTTTATCTCTGTTACTAAACCATGGGCATCGGTGAACTGCACATTCAGGAGCAGCATTTCTTTTGTTGGTGATCCGTCAGCATAAAGATAAATTCATATTGTGCCCTGTTTCCCTGACTTAGACAGGTTTCCTGGATATTTATTCCTTTCTGAATTACTGGCAATTGATTCACAAAAGCTGTCATAACANCAATTCACTATTTTTCTCCATCCCGTACTTAGGAAGTTTTGTATGAAATGACTCTCAAAGACTTAAAATATNTCCCCAACAAAAACGCTTTAAAAACTTCTCACAAAAATAATGTGAAAGACTGACTTTTTGTCAGATTTTACAGTTAATTCTACATATAATCTTTTATTATATATATTGCATACATTGTTATTGTTTTGAGGGAACCCATCATTCTCCCCAGAGGCTTTTAGATGTGCAGTCCGACCGGCTACCAATGACTGAAGTGAAACTTTTTTTCCAAAATGGAGAGCAAGCATGGCACTCAAACAGTGCCTGGATGGCTGTGTTCAGGCACTGTGTACAGTTTGTCATGGCATTGTATTACAAGGTGGACATGGTGCATACAAGTTCAATGGGGGAAGGACCAGACTGGCCATCTGGCACTTCTGTCAAATGCCAGATGGGCCACTGGAGTGATGGGCCGCTACCATGTACTGCTGGAGAACATTAGCCATCCACCAGTCACTGCGCAGACAGCCATTCACTGACTGGCTGCCGGCTAGAAAAAAAAGAGAATAACTATCAGCAGTCTGATTGGTGGATAGCTCTAGGTGGGCCAGTGTCCATTAAATGCCAGGGCTGATTTCTAGTCCCAGTCCGGCCTTGACTGGGGGCATAAAAATGGGAGAAAGGAGGACTGGGAGCAAACANAAGTACTTAGCATCACACATTCTCAGTGAGTCACCCCACCCATATAAATGGACAGGTTTACCATCAGAAATAGCGAGGCCCCGGGACCCCCCTTCCCCATCTTACATCCGGCCGGTCCCAGGAGGTGCTCACCAGTAGTGGTGTGTAGTGGCAGCAGAGGGAATACAGACAGAAATCTTCCATACTCTGTATTCCCTCTGCTAATGCTGAACACCAGTGGCAGTACAGCAAAGAATGCAAACAAAGATACAACAAAGAATGCAGGATGAAAGAATATAAGAGGATCAAGATACAATAAAAAAAAGGTATGGAGTGACATAAAAACAATAAAACACTTATAAAATAATATATATTTGATTTCTCGTAGAATAATACATTTGGAGAAATCAAATATACATAAATGGTGTTGTAAATATAAAATGAAGGGAATATAGAAATAATAAAAATGCGCAGCATAAATAATAATGGATATACAAAAATGACTAAAGGGCCGGATCCATATTGTGGATCATTTCTGCAGTATGGGTTCAGATATTGGTTGCAAAATGNAGTGCCCATTTTCCAAACCCTATGTAAATTGCATACCTTACTCCTAGCATGCATGGGGATGGGATTGAAGTTGTACAGTTAGGGCTGGCTTGAGCCCTTATATACAATCCAGATCTCCACACTGTCTTTCTTTTAAGCAAAANCGGTGCAGAACATTTAAGGTAGAGTTGTGACAGTGGGTTCAGTAACAGTAACATTACTAGATTATAGATATTGTGTTTTTTTGCAGAATATATATGTATGGAGTAAGTCAAGAGATATGTGACATTGTGCTAAAGCTTTTATCTTTCATATTTTCTGACTTGACTCGTGAAAGTCTTTTCCCTGGCATCTTCTTTCAAGTTTCATTTTTCTGTCTATATTCACAGTGCCAAGCCACTACTAATGAGCATGGTGATGAAGGCAGTACCAAAATGAAAACAAAAGTGACTTCTAATTCTTTCTCTGCTCTAGGGCTCCAGCACCTCTTCACACTTCATATATTTTTTACACATTAATTTTCTCTAAAAATGTGATAAATAACGTCAGTTTTGTTAGTGAAATACACAGGAGAAAATTATACAAATGACGTATGTATGGAATATAAAGTACATGGAGAATTTACTTCTTTATTAATCACGTAGTAATTATGACAAGACATACTATGGTATAGAAAACTTCTCAAAGGGAAAGGTCCCAGTTGCAAGTTTTCAGTAAACATTCAACATGACTGATCTATGTGATCAGTGTTAATGCTATCCCCTGCTGTGATATACGTCTGGCTATTCTTCAGTAACTAAGTATATGAATATGCTTAATTCAGTTACTCATTTTTCATTTTTAAGTAATGGTAGACTTAAATTTTTGTCAGACATTAAGACATTTTAAATTTTACATTTTGCAAGTTTTAAGACACTTTTTGCATTTTAAATTTTGCCTATGAATTTGTTTTTTTATNACTTCCATTTGTTGTTAACATGTAAATGATGATAGTCTTCATTTCATATTTGTACTGCGTAAGTCTTCCGTCTTCAGTCTTCTTCAGTTTTCGTCTTTCATATTTTGAAGAAAAGTAAACAGATAATTTGCACTGAAAGTGAAATGTGGTGNATAAATAGTGTCCTGTCAAGGGACTATATCACGCACTGTAGCTTATGGAATTAGTGTGGCAGTACACTCAGCTAAATAATGCTGTAAAAACGGTTGAATATTATCCCTGAAAATAACCTATTCATATTTATTTTAACCATTTGAGTGCATTGGATTAGTCAGAGTGCATAAATATGCTAACATTAACATTGTCATCTATACTAGTGGTCTAGAGGGTACTCAAACATCTCTAGATAGATATAGATATATATATATACAAAATGGAGTCTGCTCGAAAATCCATTTAGCTCATACAGAGCAGATGCTTGAAAGGAACTGGATCCCCAGCACTCATACCATTTATCAGTAAGCATCTATGCTATTCTATATTTAAAATAAAATGGCAGAAACATTAGTTACACACATTTGCAAATATAGAATAAGCCACCAGCCAACTGAGCCAACTACCCTCTTGGGTAATATATTATGTGTTTTTAAATTAAGAGAAAAACACCTTGACAAACTCCCCATAATGTTTGCCAACAATTGCTGTGAGACAACACACCCTATCTTTAAAAAATTCATTTATAAGCTTATACAGAGCAGGTGCTAGAAGGGAACAGGGTACATAGATACAAAAAAGGATCACCAGAACTATTACCATTATCCAGTAACTAGCTATGCTACTTTATATTCAAAATAAAATGTCAGAAACATTAGTATCTAAAGTAATATAAAAAAAAATCAAAACTACACTCAAATTGCATGATTCAACACAATTAAGGCCTACCACAAAAAGAAACCCTTTTTACAAAATTGTATTTAACGAAAACAACGCCAAATGTTTTATTGAATAAAAAATGTTATTATTTTAACTTCAACCTTCCCAATGCATGTATAGCTTCACCAATCCATGACCAGGGCAGCTGCATACCCTAAACATTAACTGTGTGATTCATAAACAGTCCTTACTACCCCCCAAACACTGTTACTGAACTGAACCTTAAAAAAAACATATTTCCAGGTAAGTGAGAGGGACAATTCTCCAAAACGGTTCTCCTTTCCAGTCGACGAAAAGAACATTGCTCTCCATTTGCTCTCTCAAATACTTCAATAGTTTTCTCAAATAACTTTCCTTCCCATCCTCTTTTCTAACCATGGGAAACCGTGCCCAGTGTGGTAAAAAAAGCCAAGAACTAACAGTGTCTGGTCTTTTAAATATTGCATTTTTATATCTACAATTATTAAAGCACTTATATGGTTATATGACCAATATATTGATTGAATGACCTTTACTGAGGGTAAAGTCGTATGGCTAAGCATTCTTTTATATTGGCACAATTTAAAAATAAATGATATATCATCCAAAATAGGGAACCCCCTTTTTGAAATTGGTGCATGTCTTATGTATTTTCAAACTATACAACCACTGGCCTATTTACTGTGTGCTGAGTATCTTTTCATCGTTTTATCAGTAGAGTATCTTTCACCTGTTAAGACCAGCGGCTAACAGTGGGTATCGGTTTATGGAATCTATTTTAGAAGGTGTAATGGATTCCTCTAGGTGGATATTAATTTAAAACACATACGTTATACAGTAGAAAAGTGGCAGGTACCTTATCATATATTTTCAAATTTGTTACACAAATGATTCTGCATTTTATTTTATAGAACTGATGGAGGGTTAGGTATTTATTGTGCATTTCCTCTACAGAAGTTTTGTTTTATACCATACAGCTGTGAAGTTAAAGTATATTTCTTGTGAACCTGTTAAAAGAATCAATAACCACTTTTAAAAAGAAGACCACCTGCAATGTACGTATTTACCTAGCTGGAACCAGCACATGTTTATACTGTTACTCCTGTAGGTTGGTGTAAAGGGTTTTGTTTTTTGGGTTGCGATGGGTTAAACTATTGCAATAACCCGGTAAGACGTTACTGTCTGTCAATGCTAGATGGTAGATATGTTTCCTGAAGTAGCTAAAAGAAAATCAAGTTACCTTCCAATATAGAATAGGAGAAAAATGTTCAGAGTTTCTATGAATTTAGGATCTGTCAGGTAAAGTTTAGTCTGCAAAGATCTATTCTTATTTAACTACTTATTCCTTTTCTGCTTTTTGTAACTGTATCTTTGTTGACCTTGTTTTATTTTATGTTATTTTATGGTACTTAACACCCAAGTAACTGCTGCTAAGCACTCAGTGATCCTATTTTGTTTCTACAGTTTTATTTTTTGCTTTCCATTAAAATTCTGTCAATGATGTGCAAATAAATAAAAAAAAACTGCATCATTAATTTTACAGGTTTGCAGTTGTTATCCAGATGATAATATATTCAATTAAAGTGTTCCTTCAGAAAGAAAATAATAATAAAAAAGAGAAATGCTATCACAGGACATCAAAATTTAATTTCAGCTTTAGAGTGCCAAATTTTGTAAATGAGAAAGTAAAAGTCAAATTAATTAAAACTGCGTCTTTCAACAGCCAATGTTGGTATGCAGTGAAATGTGTTTTTTATTTCTATACATTGCCTAAAGAGAAATGTAAGCAGTATTGTATTGTATCATTGACGGAAACAACTTAAGAGTGAAAGATATATTATAATATGTTCTGTATATTTACAGGGGTTTTTATGACAATATGCAATACTGAAAAAAAAAACAAGAAGAACACAACACAAAGAAAAGTTATGTCTTGTGTATATATAAGAATGAACTGTACCATGCCAAAGACTTTCTCCAAAGAATGACCCGTTTATGCAGTTTCTATAGTACACTGAGCAGTGTTTCTTAAATCAATAAATACAATGTTAACAAAAACAGATGTTGACCTCCCAAACTTTTTATATGCTTAAGCAATCTAGCAGACTAAACTCAGAAAATGTTTGGAACATTGTAAATGTAAGTTTAGCCTTCTAAAACAGTAAATAAACATATGATATCAAGAAAAGAATGACATACTGGTAAACTCCTGAAAGTAAAGTCAAACGGTACTTCAGCCGCTAAGAGAGGCACCAGCAATGGGACTGTATNTGTATTGGGAGAGCTTTGGTTTTCTTGTTTTTTAAATTAAAGTCTATTAGTGCATAGAAGCATAGTGAAGTTGAAAGGTTTAGTAAAACATAAATATAATGGCTGGAACCAGATTTGAGCTAATGGCAAAATAGGTGCAAGTNTCAACTAGAGTGTAGGTTTCTAAGCTCAAACCTAATTATAAATGAAACATACAGCTATGCAGAATGTGAGATCTTAGTGCATCTAAAGGAGTGATTATATAGAATGGGGGAGGATATTGAGAAATAGTTTTGTGAGAAGGTGTATACAAAGTATTGGTGGTTGTTCAAATAAGTTATGTGTGACAGAGATAGCTGTCAAGTGTTGAGGGGTTGCTACTGCCGCCAGAGNCATAAAACCCTAATTGATTCATTCATGTTACTTGTTTAATATTATTATAATTTTCTTATCCACAAATCTGACAGGGAAGGCTNAGGGCATCTGTTTGTTCTAATGGCTTTCTGCCCAACACCTTGCTGCTGAGAATTCCTTGCTGGAATTCCTACTGCTTAGGGAGAAANATGATTTTTACTGCAAATTTCCTGCCCATCCACAATATAATCANGTGTCTCCATAAGACCTGTTGTCCATGAGTCTGGTGAACACAGCTGGAAAGCTCTTGTGATAGTCTTAGAATATAATGTAGACCACCAAGTATTCAACAGTTCTTTGTTTGCCATGGAACTTGGAGACAGTGGAGTCATGTTCCTTGGTTGGGCAATGTATGACCTTTGCCTCCTTTTTATGATGTCTAGTTTATGCTCTGGAAGACTTCTGTAGTCTGTAGTATAAATTATATGGAATAGGTAAGGAAGGGTTGTTTAAGGGTCAGCAAACAGAGACAGCTTCCCATTACACNTAAAATGTAAACAGATCTGATGGTGGCTGCAAGAGGTTTCGAGAGAGGCAACAGGTGACGTTCTGTTTTATTTTTACCCTTGCATTATAGTAATAGAATATTGTGGGGTAGGAACAGAAACAATTGGGTGAAGGTTTTGGACAAAGTTGGTCTGATCGAGTGTTTAAGAGTAAGGGTAAAATAGGTGCAAGTACTAACCTGTTTTGCCCTTAAAAAAATATGGATTGACACCTGTGTGCCAGGTTATCTCTTAGCAACTGAAACACAAGTGAATGATTTAGCTTTCTTATACCGTGAGTTAAGCTCCTTTACATTAAAAGTGACAACCAGCTGTGCAGCAGGTGAATAATATATTCTTTCCTTCAACATTTGAAAAAATNATTAGCACTTTAACTGACCTTTCCTATAATACACTTATAGATGGTGTTGTCACTACAATTACTTAATTTAAGACAGTGGTTTCAGGTGGCACCTAATTTGCAATGTACTGCTATAAACCTGATAGATATTTGTGTACTCAATACCTTTGAATGTATTGNGTACTGCTACAATTATACTTATATTAAGTAAGAAATTGATTAAATTGTGCTAGCCAGTTTCTAATTGTCTATTGTTTAGAAATACATAGTCTGAAAATGTAAGATTGTTTCCTGAATGATTATACTGTTATGATGTATGACTGCACTGCGATTAAAGTAGTGGGCGGTGTAATTTAAATGGGATTCCTCTGTTGCTGTTATCAAGGGATAAGGGATCCTTGGCCTGACAGGCTTGTTGAAAGAGACCAAATGAACAGGGGCAAGGAACTGGTAACAAGTAATTTCAACAAATACAGTAACATGACTTCAATTATCAGCTATATATTATAGTAGCAGTCTCCCCAACATCCCTACTTTATTGCCTACATTTNAATGCAATGAGCAGAAGGAGCTAACTTGGTGGGTATTTAGTGTGGAGCCTGTGAGTGGAGGAATATTTCTATCCTCCCTCCTGATGTCTTCTTTAACTGTAAAGTAATGAATACACAAAATGACATCTCATGGAGTAGCCATTGCTAGAAGTTTTGGCTATGACCTCCAGAAAAGTTTTTCTGAAGCCAGGTGGTGGGGTCANCAAATTCATTAATGCCATTAATATTTACTAAGATTACTTTGATGTCGTTCTGATTCCACTAATTTTGGAGTTGTTCATCCTATCTGATCATGCTGAATTCATCTTTAAGTAGTGCTACTGGATTATTTGAATAATCAATAACAAGATTCCTCTATCCTAAGGACTTGAACCACTAATAAGCCTGTTTGTCCTATGGTANATGAGTTATACAAAGTAACACATACACTACTTAGTGACGAAGGGCCGGATCCAGACTGTGAAAAACAACTCATTTTCACAGTCTGTGTAGGGAAGTCTGTACATCAAGAAGATTGTGCATGCACACTTGTCATACTTGCATAACCAATGCAATTACGTACCATGCAAATTGGTGGGTGCTTACGGAGAGTATGCATGATGGGTGCTGGAGAGGAATAGGAATCTGCATGATTAGAAATGCTAGTTCAGCATTCAAGGTGAAATTGCGGGAATCAGGATCTGGCCTTTAGTTAATACTGAATCAATTTGAAAAATATTTACTGGCATATTAAAAACTTTTCATTCAGCATGAGTGAAATTAATAAATATATACATTGATAATGTAAACAAAAGCAATAAGAAGCCCCAATTTATACAAATAAGGATCTTGATGAACAGTCTCCTTTGTAACAACCTTATAATGGTGGCTTGCTTGAACGTGGTGCCTATTTCTTTAATGAAAACCAAGTATATTATCACATCATTGGCAGATACTTGCACTCACCAAGTTTAGGGCTATTGTTCTAATGTCCTAATCCAGTCATCACAAAGTGTAGATATCAATCTAACAAAAAGACAGCATCTGGAAAAGGTGCAAACTCCTATTATATAGCAATTCAAGTTGACATCATTATGTTACATCAGAATCTGTATCTGGAATTTTAACTATTCAACCATTAGTCACTTTCTTTGAAATCCTTCTTCTTGCGGTTTTTATAGCTATCAGCCATTTGTTTGAGGTTAGTTACCACCAGAAATCCTCTGTCTCTGCAGATAATATTTCACTAGACGTATGTTATATGGGATGCAGTATATTGGTTTCACACTGGAGTTGTAAGGAGGTATCCCAGCCCAAAAAAACACAACCATGCAGTAGCACATTTAAGGTTTGTTAGCCTTACCCCCGTTTTCAATTACAAATCAATGTGTAGAATAAGGGCATTCTAGTATGCAAAGTAAATAATGTCTTGTAAAAAACTGTAGATTTTATATTTATAGTATCAAAAAAGATCTGCTTTTAATTTTTGTAGTAAAATGGAAGGTATTCATTTCTCTGTACAATTGCGTGTTTTTGCAGTTTTAAACCCACTAACACACAAATATGTATGAGAATTAATTTATATAATCTAGGTTTTTGGTCGAAGTGGAAATTTGGAAGTGGCGTATGGAAACACAGAATATAATAGGGATCTGTTTGGTATAAACTCAGATTCGACGTCTGATTTAGATAGAAAAACTCCATGGGCACCTATGGGAATTCCCAGACTCCTCACAGTAACCCCTGCTTAAATTGTAACAAATACAACTATGTCTATGCAGTTAAAGCATGCTGGGAAGTGTAGTTTGACAACACCTCGAGTACTGCAGTTCCATGAACATAAGAATATGTGCCATACAAAAATAATTTATAATAATTAGATGTACATCTAGTCTTATCCAATATTTGTTAAAATGTTGTTGTTTTTAGCCATTTAGTACAAAAATGCTGACAAATGTATAAAATAGCATTTGCATTCAGGACCAATCATTTAGCAACTTTTTAAATGGTCCCTGAAGGTCTTAAAATTGCCTAAATATTCCATAGGCCTTTAATTCAATTTAAATTTGACTGCCATATTTGCACTTAATTTTAAAACATAGTGACATAATTTACTAAGCATTAATATAAATTCATGTATAGAGTTTTGTCTGCAGTTATCTAAAGATGAACTTTTAAAAGGACAGCTTAGATATTTTAATTTATTATAGAAACAGGATCTCTCAAGAGATTTCCACCTGTCATGTAAAAGAATGGGGAGAAGTTTAAAATGAGAATTAATTGTGAACTTCTAAAATGTGGTTCACAGTTAAATGGAGTTGTAAATTAATACATAAATCAAAAATGACATTTTTTACATGTAAGTACTGCATTTAAACGCTCTCTTTAATTATTCTTCTGATATACATCTTNGACATGTTTCATTTGTTAGAAATTTTAAAATAATTTTTTAGCATTCTTTAACTTTTTAACATTTCATTTAGCAACGTTAAAGCAGTATAGTACTGATATTACAAAAGCTTCAGATGAAAAGCATGCTTGAATCCTTGATCCAAAGTAATGCTACACAAAAGTGCTAGCTGGTAAAGTTAATTAATAGTCAACATGGTAAAATACATGCATGTGTTTGCAAGTCATAAANAATGTATGCTATAAAATGTTTTCATTTTAAACAGTGTTAAATGATTTTAATAAAACAGAAAAATGTCTGGTCTTTGTTACTAGACTAAATATATTGAGATTTTTCGCTGGCTATGTCACTGTACTTTTTACTATAGACAAAAGGGTGTTTTTAAAAGAAATGTTTCAATTCATGAATTTATTCCAATCAGGACAGCCTTGGATTTACATGAAACACTNTAGCAGTCATCTTTCTTGGTAATCAGTTTTTCCAAAGAGCATGTGCATCAGCTCCTTCAGAGTCAGTGATTTTACTGAAGAACACTG
>JABWIB010016701.1:4273-15006 GCA_016617825.1 Platyplectrum ornatum
GCCCCTAGTTCTGTAAGCTTTACATATACAGTTTTTAATCCAACGTGATATTGTAGGTCTAGAAGCTTTAGCTCCTCTATTTTTTCCTTCTGTTAGCACGAACAAATGGTTAGTTGACCTGAAGGATGCTGTTCGATATATGTATATACGTAGAGCTCTCACCAGATCAAGAGTATGGAGCTTCTCCTCCTTTAGATTTTTAGGGTTAGGGCACATAGATGGCAAAACTATGTCCTGATTTATATAGAAGCTCGATATTACTTTTGGTAAGATTTCCGGATTTGTCCTGAGTACGACTTTGTTTTCGAAGAACTTAAGAAAAGGTTCTATTACCCATAGGGCCTGGAGCTTCGACACCCGTTGGGCTGACATAATTGTTGTAAGAAACGCAACTTTCCAAGTAAGTAAAGAAATCGTAATGTCCTGTAACGGTTCAAAAGACTTGTCCGTTAAGATGTTAAGACTTAAATTGAGATCCCACTGGGCTATGGGGAATCTTATAGTGGGTCTTACTTTGCCCGCTGCCTTCAAAAAACGTGAAATAAGCTTGTCACTGGTTAGTGTTTGATTAAGGCATACACTGAGAGCGGATACCTACACACGAAGGGAGCTTCTGGCCAGCCCCTTGTCTAGCCCATCCTGCAGGAAATCCAAGATCTTAGTAGTTGACGGTTGCAAGGGATTGGTGTCATTCGCTCTGCACCACCCTAACAATATTTTCCAAATTCTATAGTAGGTTTTGGAGGTGTTGGCTTTATGTGATCTAAGTAGAGTGGATATAACTCTCTGAGAAAACCCTAAGTTCTTTAGGGTCCTGGTTTCAAGAGCCAGGCTGTCAACTTGAGGGTCGCCGGATCTGGATGCAGTACCGGCCCCTGTGATAGGAGATCTCGCCTTGCTGGGAGCTTCCATGGTCTGTCCACTGCTAGGCGTAGTACCTTGGAGGATCACGGTCTTCTTGGCCAAAAGGGTAAGACCGCTATGACCTTGGCCTGTTCCACTTGGACCTTCGAGAGGATCCTCGTGATCGGGGGAGAAAACATACCCTAGCTGGAATGTCCAGATTGCCAATAATGCATCTGTGTCCAGAGCTTCCGATTCTCTTGCTCTTGAGAAATACACTGGCACCTTTTTGTTGTTTTTGGAGGCCATTATGTCCACCTGTGGAGTTCCCCATCGGTGACAACTGTTGGAACACCTCGTTGTTCAATTCCCACTCTCCTGAATGAATCAAAGTTCTGCTCAGGGAGTCGGACAGATAATTCATGTTCCCTGGGATATGAATTGCTGTCAGACTGGCAATGATTTGTTCTGCCCACTGAAAAAAACGGCTACGCCACCTGCATTAATATGTCACTTTTTGTGCCCACTGATGGTTGAGGTAAGACACCACCACACTGTGGTCCGACTGGATACTCACTGGTTTGTCTTTCAGGTGATGCTACATACACGCTCTTCTGACCGCCTCCAGTTCTCTGACATTGGAGTGGGCCGCTTGTAATCTGGCTGTCCATTGACCCTGCACGACCTGGTCGCCGTAGACTGTGCCCCAACCTTGTTGGCTCGCATCTGTTATGATGACTTCTGGCGTTATTGGAAGCCAAGATTTCCCCCAATTAAACCAGAGCTTGTCTGTCCACCACCTCAGGCCATCTCTGACTTTCTTGGTTAGACGAATGTGCTGATTTAAACAGCCTGTTTGTTTGTTCTACTGCCTTAGGAATGACAGCTGAAACGGTCTCATGTGGGCTCCGGCCCATTGAAGTGTTTCCAGGGCTGCTGCCATCAGGTCCAACAGCTGTAGGCAGTCTTTTGCCGTAACTGATGTCTGCCGTCATATTCTGCTGAAACTCTGCTTGATCTTTTCTATCCTTGGAGGAGACAGAGATATCGTGACTGTTGCTGAGTCTATCACCACTGCAAGGTAAATCTTCTCCCCCTACCTCACTCCAAGGTAAAGGACTCTCTGGGCTGGAATAAGATGACTTTTGATGTTGTTTATTACCCAGCCATAATCTGTAAGGGCCCTCAGAACTCTGGCTGTATGATCCTGCGCCTGATGTCTTGACTCTGCGGCGATCAGGATGTCGTCCATGTATGGAAAAAGGCATACGTCCGCTAGACACTACGCCACTGAAACAGCTAGTACTTTTGTGAACGTTCTGGGCGACGTGGAGAGCCCGAAAGATAGAGTGACAAACTGGTAATATAGGCCTCCAATGCTGAATCTCAGGTACTTGTGGTGCGCAGGGGAAGTCGGGATGTGCAGATAGGCGTCTTGAATGAAATGAAATGCCGCATTCGTCTGTAACTCTGGTTGCTCTGTTTCCGAACCTTCCGACTCATGCCATAGGTCTCCCTGTGTAACTCCCGGACCGATACGTCGGACCCCTCACTCTCTGCCGGTCTAGGCCTTTTTGATAAGGCTTTGTACAAGTCCTCCTTGGTAACAAATACCCCCGTGAATGTAGTCTTAATAACTGACAGGAGTTTCAGCATCTGTGGGGATAACTCATGAGTCTCGGTGTTCTCACGGGAGCCACATACTATATCTGTGCATTCCTCCGATAGTGTAACATCACAAATTTTGCATTTATTCACTTTAAGTTTTTTTGTTTTAGATTTGACCACGGAGCGGTCCTTAGAGGGTCTGTCCTTCAAAGTAAATACATAAAGCTAACTAATCCTGCTAAAAGCCCAGAAGTCCTTAGACTGCTTACCCTTTTTGAGGTAGAGACCATTTGTCATCACTGCTCCTGGCGTCAGCACTGTCCATAATGAACATTTCCAGCAAGGATGAGCGGCAGAACACACTTCCTGTTTTAAATCTGGCACCAGTTTGATGTCATCTCCGCCTGCTTTTAGCACAGATAAACCTGGCCTTCCAAAAAAATGGTGGCTTAGAAACCGCATGGCAAGACACCGCTGACGTCTTTCCTGCCCGCCCTCGGTAGGATCGGGGCAGGCAAATACACACTCCTGCAGCTTCCAGGAAGCAACAGGCTGGTCATGCCTCCTCCACCTCCCATGGTTACACCCGGTAGGTGGGAACGGTAAGCAGGCTCCCGCGGGTAGAGGGGGGGGGGGGACGCACTACCTCTCCCTGCTCCTGGACATGAAAAAGAAGACACAGGTCACAGGAAGGTGCAGCAGTTATATAGGCCCGTGTCTTCTTTTTCTTGTCCCGGGTCCAATCAGGGAGAAGTTACCCAGGAGTGTATGCTGCCTATAGGAGGAGGAGGAAAACTCTATAATATTTCCCAAAATAAAATGTAAAGCTCCTTTTCTGGATCACTGTACCAATGCAGCTGTAGTGGGGAAAATGAAGTTCCTATTCTTAGTACTCTATCTGTTCTGCAAAAACAGGTGAATACAAGTTCCCTCTTTCATAATCAGATTATCTGTAAGTATGAGTTCCTTTTCTGGACTTGGAATGACTGAACAGCATAACAGGTAAGTATGAGTTCCTTTTTTAATACTTGGAATGACTGAACAGCATAACAGGTTAAGCTGCCATGGTTGATGACCCCGCCGGCGCACAGACCTAATAAATAGACACAACACCAATAAAACACACGGACAAGCGTTTAGGGGAAATGAAATTAAATGACTATTAATTTTTAATGGGAATTTAAGAATGTTTAAATTGATTTGAATTAGTTATTTAAACTAAATTTGGATGGGGGCGAGCAAGCATAGGTAAATAAACAGCCGACATAACAAAATATTACCTGTAACCAGTGGTCGAAGTGGAAATATAGAAGTGCTGGTATGGACATTTAGAAGTGACGGTATGCAAACACAGACTGTAATAGAAGTCAATGGAGATTTTACATTTTTCAATGACATAAGTGGGAGAAGTGCCGGTATGGCATACCCTCTGTATACACCCCCACTTCGAGCCCTGCCTGTAACAAAATACAGAATAAGGGAGAATGTAAAACAACCTTTCTTGCTACCGACTGGCCATGCCCACACAGACGTGGGTCCAGTCACTGAAAGGTCCTGTGTGAAGGCGAGAAACCCCCCATCTAGGGATGGCTATGGAAGGGGAACTACATGTTGTCCCACGTGGTGGGGAAAAAACTCCTTACACACCCCCGGCGAGCTGTACAGGACCGCAGCAGAGAAGAAGAGAGGAGGAAGGGGGGTGGTAAAGAGGGAGCATGCTGCCTACGATACATCACCAACATCAACAGGGGCGTGCAAGTGACGCCGGGTGTACGACTCATCCCTGCAGACTTTCACCGGCATGCACTGGCTGAAACAGAGGCACCACCAACAGCCGGGACAGCACCAATCCGGAATAAATGAGTCCTGAAAATACATCCAGGCCGGCAGTGAGCAGACCTGTGGAAGACAACTGAAAACTTGTACAATGTTAGAGGGACACAGTCAGCGAGAATCACACAATACGTAGACAGAGAGGATGAACAGAAAAGTAGCCAGACCCGGGAATATCGGGCATATTGAACCGTCAATGTGAGGTAAAACGTCACCCACCTCCCCATCTCGTCAGCCATGCTAAAATCTGTGCAAGANAAGGAATCAGGAGCGCAGCGCACGACAGAAAGAAAGGGCTAGGATGAAGCTGGTAGTATATCGAAGTGATCCGGGGTGCCCTAGCTGTGGACTGTACTTGTTTGTATGTTTGTTCTCTGCCTTGTTAATCTTTGCCTATGTCTGCAGTGTCCTAGAGCCCGGCCTCCGACCTGCCCTTCTGCCTTGGGTGTCCTCTGGTTCTGACTCCGCTCCTGCACTTGACCAACTCCAGCCTCTTCCTCCGCTGTGGCCTCCACCCCTCCTCTTTGCCCATGACGACTCCTCGTAATCTGGACCTACCTTGGAGTGGAGGTGAGCCGGCTACGACCAACAATTGGGCTTCATCCCTGGGCGCCACTCAGTCCGTGGCATACATACGACCCTGGCTGCTGTGGCGGCCTCCTCTGCCACATGTTGTTGAGTCTAGACACCCAAAAAGAGTTTGACTCAGTCTCTTGGTCGTATCTCTATGAAGTCCTTCGTTGTAGGGGTTTTGGAGGTCACTTTATAGCTCTCTTTATACCTCCACTATTTTTACACCCAACCCACCATGTCCCTCCTAAATCAATGGTCTCCTCAGTCCGGGGGTTACGATGTTCCATGGTACCCATCAAGGTTGCCAACTGTCCCCTCTTCTCTTTAACATCGCCATGGACTCCATGCTCAGAGTCCTGCTTAACTGGCCTGTGTTGGAAGGTATCAAAATAGGTGCCAGAGAGATAAAACTCTCTGCATTTGCAGATGATCTGATGGTTTACTTGGGTAATCCTAGTGTATCTCTCCGCCCCCTGATGGACCGTCTGGCTGACTTTGGGGCTGTGTCTGGATTTCATGTCAACTTTGACAAATCTCACGCTCTGTTCTTACACCCCCGAATCACTAAACCCTCTTGGGCTGCTGACCTTGCTCTCTGCTGGGCCAGAACGGGCCTCCAGTATCTGGGTGTCCACATTCCCAAAAACATCCACTGCCTATACAGTCCGAACTCAAGGGCTGGAGTAGCCTTTGTCTCTCATACAGTATGTGGGTAGAATCAATCTCATAAAGATGATCTCCTTCCCTCGGCTCCTATACACTTTACAGGTACTCCCCCTCCTGCTAACCAGGTCGGACGCAGCTAGAATCAATTCAATCTTTCGTACGTTTATCTGGGGGGGCAAGAAGGCTAGGATTAGTCTGATTAAACTCCAGNAACGTAGAGACAATGGGGGCCTGAACCTGCCCAATGCTTATTTCTATAACCAAGCCTCACAACTTCGACAGCTCAGGGACTGGTTGGGTGACACCTCCACCTACACCTCCCTGGACTCTAGCTTTCTCTCGGGTATGTCCCTACGGTCCTTTCTCCACCTACACAACGTGGAGGTCGTGGCTGGCTTCCCTTTTACCCAATGTCACCACCGTGGAATTCTCTCGATAAAGTCCTTGGTGGACTCCAGACGGCACGATGACCTTTGCACAGACCCTTGACTTGTTTCCCTTCCTCCGTGGCCATCAACTCCTGTTCCTGCAGGCGCAACATTACGTCAGCGCTGTCCTCCGCCATCTATCACCCACCGACCATAATAACGCACTGGACAGACTACTCTTTACCCGACTGCCTCCCCATGGAGCCATCTCCTCTCACTATAACTTTCTGCACATTCCCTATGACTATTCCCCTTCCTCTGCTGGCCTTGCCAAATGGGAACGGGATTTCCCACACTTGACGCCCCCTGTATTACTCCGCCACTTGACTAAAACCACGAAACTACTCCCTG
The DNA here is from genome assembly GCA_016617825.1 of Platyplectrum ornatum. Taxonomy (NCBI): domain Eukaryota; kingdom Metazoa; phylum Chordata; class Amphibia; order Anura; family Limnodynastidae; genus Platyplectrum; species Platyplectrum ornatum. Next base: position 10,576 of record JABWIB010016701.1, read on the forward strand.
CTGTGACACATTTCCAAATGTTTTTGAATATCTACCATAGGGCCTACATATCCCCTCTACACTGTGCCCAAATTGGTATGTCAACAAACTCCCGCTGCCCTAAATTCACTACCCCTATATCGGCTGCTGCTAGGAAGTCTATACTTCAGGTCTTGATTCAGCCATCTCCCCCGCCCCTTCCTTTGTTTCGTGAAAAACTCCACATGGATTGGCTGGAATTGGTCTTGCAAAAGGAGGCGAGGGTACAAATGTTTTTCTCTGTCTGGGAACCTTATGTAGTCGTCCTGTCTGACAATGTTAAATGGCAAGTTAGGGTCTGCTTCTCCTCCACCACGTGGTACCTATTCCGGTGGCTCGAAGACTTCTACAGGTTCTATTATCTCATACACAATTTACCTCGTTGTACTTTACGCTTTATTTTTTTCCTTGTATACTGCTGTGTTGGCATTGTATTTATGTGACTTTTTGTTCGGTTTGCTATGCTTCAATAAAAAACTTTGATTAAAAAGAAAAAGAAAAGAGTGCAGACTACCACTCACCAGTCTTTTTAGGGTATCTTTTATCCTCCATAGCGATAAGCAGGAAATGCACGCTAACCAGGGTGAAAACACACCTGGAGCCTCATGCACCGGCCATATATAAGGGATGTGTGCCAAAAACGACACCATGCCCGGGTCAGCACCAGCAGAGGGCGGCCATGGAGGGAGGGGAAGCCTGTATGACAGGACACCTGAACCGGACAGTTCGGGAACCAGGCAGAAGGAGGCTGCAGGAGCTGGAGCATTGTCCAAACCCTCAGGTAAGACTGGCCGGCCATGCCATATCTGGAGCGGCGCCGGTAGCGGGCCTAGTACACCCTGGCTGTGGGGGCAGAGCTCTGCTAAAAAACCTGTGAGCACCAGCAGAAAAGGAAAGAAGACAATATTGGAAGGAAGAGGAGGGATTAAATAGTCTTGGGTCTTCTTTCCTTTCCTGTGAGCACCAATCAGGGGAGGATATACCCGGAAGTAGCACTGCCATGGGAGGAAGAAGAAAGGTAAATTAATAATAAGGATAAATAAAAATACCATGAAATAAGGAGTCAACTTTAAAACGAGATATATTTACGCAGACTTTGTTAAGTTGTAAAGCCGCATCGATACATCAATATGCAGCCAATCATATTTAAGTCTATCTATGACCTCGTCCTGGCACCGCCTCCAGCTAGAAAGAGCAATTTTCATCCAAAGAGATACACATTTGGCCCACATTCAGATACACCCACACACGCAGAAACTCCTTATCTCATTTGTACATTACTGCAAACAGTAATACATATATTTTACACTACAAGAATAAAATGTAATAAAGCATTTCCACCTCTAAATGTACTCCTGGTATGGACTAAGATTAATTCGAACTCAACAGCAGGGACCTATCAACATAAGCAACCGGTAGAAGCACATAGCATAGCAATAGAACGCTATCAAAGGGCACCAGTATGCATGGCATGCTACCGCCAATCCATTCAGAAAAGAAAGTGGCACCAACATAACAAAGAGGCAAACCGGCATTGTCGGACGAGCGAAGCGGCATATTAACAAATGATCACACCAATCCAGCCATCGCCACAGGGGACAGCAATTAGCAGAGTTCAATGTGGAGCGAGGTGCTCCTGCAAGCGGGAGCGGTTGAATATCACAACATACAGTATAGGTGGCATACACCATGATTACCAGAAAAAAAACACAAACAATCAATCCCAATGCAAGCTAAAACAGATAGAAAGAGGAAAGGCAGAAGTCAGAAGAGTAAACAACAGAAGAGAGGTCCCCAAATGTCAGAAAGATCGCTGTAACCTGAGAGAATGCTACACATGCAACCTGATAATCCCGAACAGTTATGGCCAAAATGGCCAGTCACATCCAAGTTGAAGAACGTAGATAGCAAAACCAGTATTGTTAAAAAGATAGCTTGTGCATCAGTGTGTCATAATCCATAGAGCTTCCCAAGTGCAGGACCAAACGCCGTACATGACAGTTGTTGTGTTTATTTACATTTATTTTTTTGTATGCAACATACTATGTTATATACTACAACTATAAAACTATATGGTAAAGAAGGTAAAAGGCAGGATTTCGCCCTAGCATTAGGCAATGCAGAAAGTCATCACCATGCAGTACCTAGGTACACAGTGTGTAGAGAATCCATAGTGAGGTACATGATAGATTTATTAAGATGGAACAAAAGCACTCCTGACAAAACCACAGAAATCTGCACATTGGTGTACATAACTCATCATTTATGTTGAGCCTAGCTAACACTACATGGTTTATAGTACTAGAGAGCTATAGCTAAAAGAATCTAAAAGTAGGTTCAGCCTTCTTCAGGAAATACTACCAAAAGACATACAAATTAAATACACCATCTGTGATGTATAACATCGTAGCAACATCCCTAGCTACAGTTTATTATAACATGCACGTCTACATATACACATCCACAAGTATACAACCCTATATACAGACAGACCTAGATATGCATAACCACATACTGTATACCGACACGGGAACAATCACACATTCATATATATGTATATCAACCCTTATATAGTAATTTAACAATTCATTTCAGGTTTTTTTTCCGTATTCCCCTAGTTTTTGTGTTCGAGTAATCACAATAAAATTGAATCCTGTTAGCAGCTATAGAAACATCTAGCATCCATAAAAAGAGAAACCATATTGGTTGCAAATCACGCATGCACATCCTACCGAATTGTGTGTACAACTACAAAAATCCGGCTCAAACAAAACACTTGAATGCAGTTAAAGGTTGTAATATAACAACACTGTTATATCAGTGGTGCTTCTTGTCCCAAGGCATGGAACACACTAGATGGCAATTAGCATTCAGATCTAGATGGGGAACTGTACCACCAAAACAATGGGACTGGGAGCATTGTGGTTTTAAATGAACAGTTAAATAAAATGAATGTCTCAGTACTATCCAGACAACTGAAAGAGAGAAGACCATGGAAGCAGCAGCCCATCCCACCCTGCAGTCATGAGAGGCCACAGAAGGAGCAGGCAGAGGTGGCATAAAGACAGAAGAATGAGAACTGAAAACAAGCTGCACCAAAGTGAAATGTATGGAATCCTCACACAATCTCCCCTATCTGCAGGGAGATCCAAGTGCACCTGCTCCCCCAGCCTGGAACTGTGGCTCCAACTGGAACCTCTGCTCTGTGTACCAGTGGAGCAGCAGCAGACTGAGGAGGATCTGAAATGGACACTGCTGCTTATCAACAACTACCCACATCATTCTATGAATCCCTGTGATGTACCTGACCCCAGGAACACAGTACAGCTGTCTATCCATACAGTGCCAGGTGAAGGGGAGGGGGAGAGACCCCAGGAACACAGTACAGCTGTCTGTCCATACAGCTCCAGGTGAAGGGGAGGGAAAGAGAGTACTCAGGAGAAAACTCTCCAGTCAGTAGACAGCTGCTAATGTGTGCAATACAAGAGATTGTCATGTGTCCATGGGCTTTCACTGCCTGTTGCAAATCCTGAATGGGACTGATCTCGTAAAGACAGGGCTGTATGTCCTGCTATATGCAAATACCATGATAACTCTGAGCAAGGTGAAGGGGGGGGGAGCTAAAATGGTGGTGCCACTGGGATTGACAATGACAGAATGGGAGAGAGATGTGTAAGAGGAGAAGTAAAGAAAGGGAGGAGATAAGAGAAGTGATGAGATAACAATGGAAAAAGAGTGAAGCAGCAGTGATTTTACTTATCCTTATCCAGACACAACTGTCTCTCAGAGGATCCAGCAACATCCTGCAGACAAAAGAGGTCTGCCTCACAAAATTGTTGCTTTTTATATATGAGTGCTGGGAAGGTCCCCGTACCCTCCCAGACACTCCCACTTACACCTGCACGGGTCACAAACCGGCAGCTTAATCTCCCTCTGACCTATGCAGTCATCACTCCTCCAAGTATTAGTTTCCTTTTTAGGACTTGGAATGACTGAACAGTATAAAAGGTAAGTATGAGTTCCTTTTTAGGACATGGAATGACTGAACAGTATAACAAGTAAGTATTACCCCGTTCAGATTGCCAAAAATCGCTGTCGTTTTCAGTGAAAATGACGGCTGTAGTGGAAAAGGCTGTAGTTAGAAGGCAATCTGAACGATGCCTTTTGAAAACGGCGCCTAAGGATCTGGAAGCTGACGAAAAAGGAGGCTTTTCGGCGGCTAGTTGCCATCTTTTTTGCAGTCAGAACGGCAAAACGACGGCGTTCCATCCACATCGCCTTTCACGATTGCTGATTGGTTGCCACAGTCACATGTTTTTTCTGTGGTTTAGGCGCTCCATGTGACATAGCATTTATGCGGTGAAAAGTAGTGGAAGAGAGAACAACTTTACAATGGCGTCTGGAGGCGAAGAA
>JABWIB010016711.1:0-11201 GCA_016617825.1 Platyplectrum ornatum
GATGTTTCCAGCACAAGTGTAATAACAGTGTAACAGTAACACTGGTCAGTATCTGTGTGCAACATGCAACAATAAAGTATTCTCCCTGCATGCACACACTGACATTCATTTTACCTCCCCTGTAATTCAACATGGTTTTACCCACTCGTGAGTGCCTAAAGATCTGAATCTGACCCAGGGTCCCAAAAAAATCCAACTGGGTAGTAGAAATTGCTACTAGTTTTAACTCTCCTTCCTCCTTTAAGTAGAATTCCCCAAATGATCACCTTTTATGATGTGACTTAATCAGAAAGGGTGCCATTAATCTTGTGTTTCCCCATGGGAACTATGTAAAGTGGACATTATCTTGTCGTCAAGGAAAGAACAATTCAATCCCATATGCATCTGAACCTGAAGGATTGGAGTGAGAAAGATTAGCAGTGTCAAGACTGCGTTAAACACCAGCAGCAGGGATGAAAAGACACTTATAATGAAAAGCCAGGGATATTCCCATAGGAAGAATCCTGCAGATCAGCTATTAATTCAGCCAATCTGAATGGTAAATCCAGGGCTGTTCATTCAGCTTCAGAGTTCACCCCCTCAAATGCAGGTTTCTGAATGATATGGTAGAGTTTGGAGTAGAAGTGAAAGGTTTTGGCTATGTCTATGTTTAGAAAGGTCTTCAGGCCGTGGTGGTCATCAGCAGTTTGGATATTCGTATGAGAGCATAGCCATAGTCCTGGTTAAACTATTTGTCCACTTAACAAACACAACTTACTGCAATAAACATCCGGCGTTCTCACTGCAACCATCACTTAGTTGCTGAAATTGCTGCATCCAGAACTGGCCATCTGCTGAGTATTTCCAACTCCTTTAATTAAGCCTCAAGGGTACTGTCACTAGATGCTGGCTACAGCTTCTGTATCGCAATGCCTGGCCCAGCGAATGATTTACACACTATGCCCATTGTCTCCCAGATGCTCCATGAGGGATTGGAACAAACAACTATATCTTATTTATCACCCTCATGGATATTGTTATTTTACCTGTGTCAAGTTTTTTTCTGTCATGAATCCATGAATTATTAGAACTAATTATGTTATTTATAAATGATTAATTATGTCATTCCAATGAGGCTATCCAATTCATAACTATCCAGAAATCACAATAAACTGAACAACAACATGATCCACAGATTAATACGTTTAACATGGGTCCATGTAAGTCTTATAAGAGGGAAGTAAATATTTTATTTATTATAGAATGGTGATGTCAATGTCAATTCATAGACTAGTTTACCTGGTACGACTAACGTCTATCTCCGTCAATGATATAGTTGATATTATGATGTTTGCTGAATCATTGTGATGATGGATCCTTATGCAGATAGCATATTACAGTGCATACACATAATGCTATACATGTTACATAATAGGGAACATAAGAGAGAACCAGTCTTCTGGGATCACATCGCACAGGAGGGTAAGTAAAGTCGTCCTGCTTGCCAAACAAACTGTACTCTTCGCTTCAGAAGGTTTGTGAATACAAACCGTTGCACTTGCTGAATGTTTCCTAACAACTGCTGTGTCCGTCAGCATTCTCTTCAGTGGGAAGGACCCTTATCTGTTATTAAGTCAATATTTAGTACATGCCATGCATTGTCTCCACAATATTTCCCTTTTACAACATTTATATTTTCTTCTGTGCTACAAACATGATTAGAAAGCAAAACCATTATATTATAAAAGACTCCTAAGTGTGTAGAAACGCGTTGGTGAGGAGGAGGAGGATAGCGCCCGTGGCGACTAAAAACATCACTATGACATAAGTTTATTGTTGGGCCCATATTAACATCTGCAGCACAAGCTGCATTCCTTTAATTTTTATATAATAAAGAGGATTTTCTGTAACTTTATTGGATGTTACATTGGGGAGCATCCCTAGGACACCCATTGGATGACTATGAATGGTAAGGGGCACAGCATCTAAGCAGACCCAGTAATAAAAAAGAACACAAGCATGGATCGGAGGAGAAAAGCCAATACGGTGGAGGAGACTTCTTCCACATATCCGGCATGAAACGAGGAGAAGAATGAAGAAAGGAGGAGAGGAGGAGGGGACACTGATCTTTACCTGAGATGGGCAAACAACGCAAGAGAAAAAAATCTTTGAGTCTAGAATAAAACAAGGAATCGTTACAATATTAAACTATATGGTATCTGTTTTTTCCACATATTTACATTCATTGTCATGGGATTCTAAGAACACTCTTGGGAAGACACTAAGGGGTATATTTACTAAGCGGCGAGATTACAGGGAGAAGTGGGGATGTTGCCCATAGCAACCAAACAGATTCAAGTTCACATTCTCCAGTGAGCAAAATAAAACTGAGAGCTTGAATCTGATTGGTTGCTATGGGCAACATCCCCACTTTGCAATCTCACTGCTTAGTAAATATACCCCTAAATCTGGCTTTCTCAGACTTTCTTCTATTTTGAACAATCTCGAAACAAGATTCTGGACATTTACCTAAGTATTTCACCATAAGACACTGTACATTTAAGGGATCGCTGCGAGGAGGTTTTTCTTGTTGGTAAAACCATTATCTCAACTATTTTCTAAACAAAACAGCACTTGGTAATATTCACAATAAGGAAAAAGTTATTCATACAGTGTGATATAACTGGATTCAAGTGTAGAGGTTCAGTTATTTCAGTGAACAGTATCACACTGGACCAGATTCAGACTTACTCAAGAGTGGGTAAAACCATGTTGAATTGCAGGGGAGGTAAAATGAATATCAGTGTTTGCATGCAGGGAGAATGCTTTATTGTTGCATGTTGCACACAGATACTGACCAGCGTTACTGTTACACTGTTATTACACTTGGGTTAGGTAACAACAACTCTCAACTCTAATACTGTTTACAACTAATGACATTTACCTCCCCTGCAATTCACTTTACCTCCCCTGCAATTCAACATGGTTTTACCCACTCAATGCTCGTAATTTCATAAGTCTGCATCTGGTTCATTAAGAGGATGTTGATCCCGATATTAATGTGATTAGACTCAGAGCAGAAGATTTGGAGAACATTATTTTGAAGCTTATTAATGTACTTTCTGTACAGAGGACGTCAGACCCAATCTGACAAATGTTGCGAGGCTGCTGCTGCAAATGAAACACCTATTTCCTATGATGTTCTTTAGATTGAAGCTGAAGGTGTAAAGCTTTCATGGCTCTATGTAAGAACGTGCAAAATATGAATGCGGCCTAAGGATATCAAAAGGGCCTACAGCCTGCCAAGGTACAGCTGTCCATATGGGTTCACCCTGCTGCCCAATTAAATGTGTCAGAAAATCAAAAGCGTGCCACAGAAAGCATAGGCTAAATAAATATATCCTGTTATCGTAGAGTCAGCTTCCAGCACCTCTGCTGTGTGCCAGAAGAAGTGTTGCCATCAATCCTCCAAGGGGAATCTTTAAAGCGTAAGGTCATAGATGGGTTTAGCTTGAGAGACGACATTAATGTGTATACGTGAAGTATAGGGACAACAAAACCATTTAATGCAAACATATCCAGAACAGAAGAGACCATGAACTTTACTGATATGTTATTACAGTATCCACAAGTACAGGGGTACTAGTATATGCTGGGACTTGTAGTTTCACAACACCTGGAGAGGCGCAGGTTGCCCACCCCTGCACTAGAGGATTGCTTTACCCCAATATACCACCCCCTCTATGTAGAAATAGAAGTCCCAGCATGCTTTAACTGCGCAGACATAGTTGATACCCGACAAAGCATGCTGGGACTTGTAGTTTGACAGCACCTGGAGAGCCGCAGGTTGCCCACCCCTGCACTAGTACAATATAATTTTTACATTATTATTATTTTATAACCTTTTTCACGCATCCTATATGAAACCTGCCTGCCTGACAGGGTTTACTTTAATCTCAGTGATTATGCTACAATGGAAGAAAATTTATAACACAAGACAGGGTTTACAAGGAAAACGCTTTATTACAAGTGTAATAAATATATACATACCAGCCATATATCAAATCCAATTGATTTGATATATCAAAATTTCAGCATTGGAAAACAAAAATAATCTATTTCTCAAAAATTCCATCCATTACAAAATATTACTAAAATAATAATAATAATAATAATAATAAGAAGAAGAAGAAGAAGAAGAAGAAGAAGAAGAAGAAGCATTATTATATAATGCTTTTGGTATACTGTTACATTCATTGCTTTATCAATATAAAATTATATAATCTGTCATTTACATCACATTCTTTTTTGGATTGACCCTGTAAGAATAATTTACAGCAAATGTATTTGGTGGTTATCCGATCCGACCTAATGATATGACATTGAAGCTGTGAGGGGGAAGCACATCGGTCACTTCTCTCATCCGGACATTCCCATTCCATGGTCTTCCTCACTGAGCCACCACCAGGTGTGGACTGGCCATTCTTGTACTTCTAATGTACTTTTTTATTTAAAGCCAATATCCTCAAGTGAGGGTTAACTGCGACAGGACCAGGCCAAAGTGAAGAACAAGCAAGCCATCCTAAAAAGAAACAATATAATGACATAACTCTGCTGAGCTCCGAATCATGATATCCGTTATGATAACACAGAGGCTTTATATCCAGTAACCTAACTGTAGCCAAGAGCTTCCACTAAATGTCTTCCTCCCTATCTCACCTTGGTCCTTCACCAGCACCCAGGACATGTAACACACCTATTCCAAAGATGAAGAATGAACAACACAATTTACAATGATGACTGGAGTAGAGCCCACTAAGGTAATACTCAAGAAAAAGTATTAAGTATTTATTATTTTATAGTATATGAAAAGTGAGATACTGGATTGCATTGTTTACTAGAATCCTGGGTGCAAAACCAGATAAAGGTATATGTCTAATGGTGAATTATTGGTGGACCCATGTTTTCTAAGCTGATGGAATGGAAAATGGAGATGTTGCCCATAGCAACCAAACATATTCTAACTAACTTTCCTGTTACATAGTAGAGAATGTCAGCTAGAATCCGATGGGTTACTATGGGCAGCATCTCTACTCTTCCAATCCCACAGCTTTGTGAATCTAGCCTCTGAAATCAATACTTTAACAGGTAACAAAATAAATCTGAAGAGTTTGTATTCTTATTAATCCTCAATCATTAATAGTCAGTGTCATCAAAAACAAAAGTGTTAGGAGGCAACAATAAAGTCACATTGGATAAGAAATGGAAATCAGTCTGTATTAAGGAATGGTATGTTTGCACGTAATCTTATTATCAAAAAGTCTGCTACATTTATCTTGTTCTTTGTGTTTTAGACAAAGAGCTAGATTTACTACATAGTTAAAAAGGAAAAGTGGGGATGTTGCCCATAGCAACCAATCAGATTTTACCACTCACTTTTCCTATCACACGCAGCAGAATGTCAGCTACAACCTGACTGGTCGGTAAAAGCAACATCCCCACTTTTCAATCTCCCTGATTAGTAAATTTAATTCCAGGGCCTAAATTTACTAAACTGCGTGACTGGAAATTGAGGATGTTGCCCAAAGCAACCAATCAGGTTCAAGCTGACATTCTCCAGTATGTAAAATGAAACTGATTGCTTGAATGTGACTGGTTGCTATGGGCAACATCCCCACTTCTCCAATCTCACCGTTTAGTAAGTTTAGGCCCTGGAATATTATTGGTTGCTATGGGCAACATCTCCAATTTCACTTTTTGAGTTTAGTAAATGTAGCCGTTGGGGTCCTATCTTACTATTAGTAGAGTCTTACAGGCTGCAGGTAGGTATGGAAAGACACCATGTTATCCCATTTATTAACACCACATTTCACAGATAATGTCTCTGAAGTCGTGTGTTGCAGGCAGCAAGGACAGGAGGGTCAGGGCTTTGTCTACAATGTGAACTCATGCCATAATAAAGGTCACCTTCTGTGCCGCTTTGTCAGGTTCCTATTTCAGCCTGTTATCAAACGCTTTTCTTCTCCCCTTCAGAAGACTATCGTCCTTGTAACGCGGCTCCTATTATTAATATTATTTAAGGATTTCCTTTAATCTCGTTTATTAGGAATGCTTTGTGGCCAGGAGCGGAGTAAAAATAGCTGTAGCAATCTCTGCCGACCTCGGGGCTGAGCTTAAAATTTCCATATTGAGGATTGCTGATTAGAAACCTTCCAGAATGAGACAAATGTTTGCAGCTCTATCTACAATTATAATTAAGCAGAGTACTGAAGTGTGCCGCACCAGATGAACCCACACATCTAAATACATATGCTCAGAAGAAGGGGACAATGTTCTGATTGCTGGGATAGGAGGGCATTGCACACAGCCCTATCCAGACTTAAGTGAGGATGAATCTTAAGGTAGTGTTACCCTGAGGGGAGCGGCCTCCATTGCATCCACACAAAAGCTTAATCCAGATCACAGCGCCAGCGGAAGGCCGCATTCACAACTACATGGATAAAAGTTTTAAAAAGTAAATTGTATGCGACGACAGTTACAGCAGGATGATTTCAGGTTCTCTTACCAAGAAGTGTGATCTGTACAGGTCAGTTGTTGTTGTGTCCCTGACTAAGCAATAGGCTATGCAAAAGAAAACTGAATGCTGGAATCTGATTTGTTGCTATGGGCAACATCTCCAACTGCGGGATATAAGACTTGTGCAATGTTTTTCTTAATGGAATGAAGGACCAGTAGATGGACCATTATACACTCTTGTATATGGGTAAAAATGTCAGTATGCCTCCATTCATATTCACTTTTCCAATGTATATTATTCTTTGTTACTGTACCTGTAACTTCAGTATTCAATGTTGTATGTTTATTTCCTTATGTGTATATGGGAATTTTCTCTTGTGTATGGCTTTTGTAATGGTTCTGGGTGTCTCTGGGTGGTTTGGTGGGGGAAGGGGGATGAGNTTGGGTTTTCTTTCATCGTATTGTTTGAAAGCATGGTCAACATCTCCCCTTTTCCATTACCACAGTTTAGTAAATCTAGCCCTTGGTGGATAAAAAGTGCCCGCCCCTGGTTAAACTTTTGCTTGGTGACCCAATCTGCTCAGTAATATGAAGCATGGATCAGGCAGTAAGAGCAGGTATGCAGAGCGGAGCAGCAATATAGAACGTATTCCAGTATCGCAGCAGGGAGGTAATTATTCTAAAATGCAATTTACTGTGTAACTGAATATATTAAATATGTTCTATGGGGGTCACTGAAATAAGCAACTATTATCCCAAAAGAAAGTATTTGAAAAGAGCTATATGCGTTANAGAACAATATATAATCATTTTCCACACTAGATAAACTATCCTAAACATGAACATAGAGAGGCGATGGGAATGCTGAGAGCAGACATAATCTATTGCACACATCTAGTTTAATTAGCCATGGGATTGGCATTTTATGGAGGCTAGCCTCCAGCGAATACCAATGACTGTGCTATAACAGTCAGCTATACATCAAATGACTGCTTACACTGCATCTCATTCCCACAGCTGCACCTCACGCAGAGCAGAGAGACGCCCGACGTGTTATCTGAGGTTTATAGCAGACATTATGGTGATAGAGCAGCACTGAATGAAAAGGAGTATTGCATTGTATCAGCATATTAAATAAAAGTTAGTAACCAATGGCCTGTGCCTGACGTAATTATTAATGCGCTCTCTTAGCAAGGATGGAAATTGCCCAGTTATCAGTGTCCAGAATCCTGCCAGCAGGTGCAGAAGTGTGTCATACCGAAAAGACCCAAACAATAGTATCTCAGCCATACAGTACAATGTCTCCCCTACACCCAGCATGCCAAAACCAGTTCCCTACAATCAGCATTACGCTTGCAAGTCCCAGTACAAATACACAGGTGATTCTCTACTCTTCACTGAGTGTTATTTTGGTATGCAGAATATAATTGTGGGTGCCATTATTTTTTAACATAAATTGTATTTCATCATGAAGCATCCCCTTTCTTCTTTTTATTATTTCTAGTTGTTTGGATTGGAGCCTGAATCAGTTGTGAAAAAAAAGCAGCGACTCATTTGATTGACCTGGTGCTTGAACAAATTGGGATTCATAATGCACCTTGGAGTGGAGATTGGTAAGAGACACTATAGAATGGGTAACTGTTTATTAATTCATACCTCCGGTGTGCAGTGAAGCGCACCCAATCGCATTGTGTGATAGAAAGATAGGTATATGTGAGGTAGATAGATATGTGGTAGATAGGTATAGATATGAGGTAGGTAGATAGATAGACATGAGGTAGATAGATATGCGGTAGATATAGATATGAGGTAGGTAGGTAGATATGAGGTAGGTAGGTAGATATGAGGTAAATAGATAGATAGGTATGCGGTAGGTAGGTAGATAGATAGATAGATATGAGATAGATAGATAGATAGACAGACAGCTGAAACCCTATTTTGCTGATTTAATGTTGTACATAGATGTAAAAAGGCATAATAAATAGTAGAATCCAGAACCAAATACTAAGGAACACAGCTCGATGAGACTGTACGTGGGTCTGTATGGAAGGGTAATATTTCTTACATGAATAATCTCAGAAAAAACCTATATAATACAGCAATTACAAGCACCAAATTATTCGATCAAACGCTACTTATATTATCTCCTTGTGTGTAACAGCATCCTGAGCAAACACTGATTGTGTAACTTGCTGAGATTACTCTACTATATTATCTGTTACCCATAACATGCAGATCAGTGTGAAACCCCTGGAGATGACTCAATATAAAGTGATTGATGGCATCTTACTGCAGCTCCTCCTTATCCCTGCTGGACCAGCGCATGTGGTAAAATAAGATTTCCAGTCATTAATTTATATAATATTATGGACTTTTGAAGTGAGATGTTTCCACTATACGGTATGTTCCTTACATGGATACATATTCTTGGTGCACCAGGGCCTAAATTCACTAAGCAGAGAGTTTGCTGGAGAATTTGAAAGGTGGTGAAGTTGCCCATAGCAACCAATCAGATTCAAGCTCTCAGTTTCATTTTGCATACTGGAGAATGTGAGCTCGAATCTGATTGGTTGCTATGGGCAACTTCACCACCTTTTAAATTCTCCAGCAAACTCTCCGCTTAGTGAATTTAGGCCCAGGTCTTCAAATTCTGCAATGTATTGCTGTGGTAAGTGTACACAAGTCCAGCTGCCAGTATATGTTCAATCTGGGTCACCACTATCCCAATAGTAAAAAAAAAAAAACCCTAAACACATAATAATTTGTGATGGCATCCAATGTTGGCTGGATTACCATTCTAAGCTGTGACACAATGCTGAAGTTTATTAATAATACAGCATATTACATACAATACAGAAATGCTGCCCGCTGCCCACCTGTCCAGTGTATTGTACAGAACATATGCCATTCATGTTTCTCCTGCCTGTGTCACTGTGTTATAACAGTGCAAACATGAATGATGTATTATTCAAAATCTCTAGTAATTTGATTTAAAGGATCCAAGAAAAAAAGGAAACAGGAAAAAAAAAACAACCCAGACAGGAATGGGTTACCCATGGAGCAGCAGGAGCTATGACTGTACCTGAAGAGCACTTTTCCCAATCTCAGCAAGGATTTCCCTTAGTGTCTGATAGTGTTCCAACAGATGGTCTCCGCATATAATGTCCACCTAGAAAGTAATCATGACGACAGTCAGTTAATATTCCCTTCCAGATCTTCATATATCAACTAAATGCATTGAATTTCTAGCCGAGATAATAGGAACTTAAGAGCATAATGGTGAAGGATGAGACTGACTCATCACATAGACACATGAGAGCATAGAGACATCACATATTAACACAGACATTAAAAACCTGGCAATAAAGCAACTGTACATGGTGCCAGGCGGATACAAAGAGACATGTGGCAACTACCCTTTCAGTAGGTAAATATGTACAGGTTCTCTGCTCCAAGCGGTACATATTCAGTTGCTCTAGTCCTTCCTCAAAGGTTATTTTGGTCATACTATGGTTAAGGCGGTAAACATTCAGGCGCATACTATAAACTAGGATTAATCCATGCATGTTTTCAGATTATACTGTATATTGATTCAGTTATTTTACATGTAACCATATAGCAATTTCTATTTAAATTGAATTCCTCAGCAGAGTTTAATGACACCCGCACGCTATACTCAAAGCACATACTCAGTCCCAGCCAGGATTATACCATAGCTGCTGACTTTGGGATTCACCCTCCTGGGAGAAACCAAAGATCGACAGCATGGGGGAGGACGTGATTTATTTAAATCCCACCCATAGCCCCGACCCCTGGATGGGAAAAGACTAATGATCAGGGCTGAGGCAGTGATTTACATGAAACCGCTGTCTCAGTCCAGGTTCCGGGAGAGTTGTAGACTTTCCTGTAATACCGGGAGAACTACCCAAAATTTGATAGTCTTCCGCACATTCCGGGAGAGTTGACCTCCCAGGAGAGGAGTTCAGAGGTAAAATAATCGGGATTTCCTCTTCTGCACTTGTCTATGAAATCTCTCTTTAGTTGGACCTATTTACATGATCCACAGGAGGAATATTGCATTTAGCATCACCATACACACGCTGTTCAGTGAGCATCTTAATCATATACAAGCCCTTCATATACCACACTGAACATTATCTAATAATAATATTAGTGGATCACCTGACACGATGCAGCAAGTTCCATTTTTCTTCTTAGGAATTTTTCAACATGACCAATGGTGGCATCTCCCGACACTCGAACAAATTTCTTCTCCAAAGGCTACAATACAGTACACAGGACAATAGCCATTACTATAGATCATGATCTAAAACATTACTCTGATCTCCTAAACTCCTGGGGCCTAAATCATATAGAAATAAGACATTGGCCTAAATTCAATAAGCGGGGAGTTTGCAGGAAAACTGAAAAGTGGGGATATTGCCCATAGCAACCAATCAGATTCGAGCTCACATTCTCCAGTATGTAAAATGAAACTTAGAGCTCGAATTTGATTGGTTGCTATGAGCAACATCCCCACTTTTCAATTCCCCAGCAAACTCCCTGCTTAGTGTATTTAGGCCCTACTCTTTATAAATGACATATGTGAATTCCCTGTTTTTATGGATTGTCCTTCCACTCGCTCTCTTCTGCTTTCCCATATATATAATATATATATATATATATATATATATATATATACAGTG
>JABWIB010016716.1:0-11469 GCA_016617825.1 Platyplectrum ornatum
TAGATTAGTTACAGGAAAATCATAAAAATACTGTGGTGGTAACAACCCCTAGCACACCTAGGGGTAGTTGTGAGAAGGTAATAAACAGCAATAAAATGCTAAAAAAGTCAATAAAAGATATAGCGGATAAATTGGATTTTTCAATTGATCAATAGATTTGTTTGTTTTAAAAATTAAATNAAAAAAACTGTAAAATAGAAATAAATGAAATAAAAATATACTTACATTTCAGTTGTCTTCGCTGGGCACAGGGCGGCATCACGTATATACAATGTCCTCTCCGGCTGCACTTGAGGTGCCGGAGCATCGGAGGAAGCCCAGTGCCCAGCGAAGACACCTGAAATGTACATATATTTTTATTTAATTTATTTCAATTTTTTTACAGGTTTGGACTATTTTCTATGGCCACCATAAGAACGATATATCCTTTTCGTGGATGGCCCTAGGGAAAATCACCCTGTTTGTCAGTGCCGACATTCCACAAGAAAATTATTGTTCTCGTGGATGGCCAGCTTTATATTTAAATATATAAGCAATATACAAGGACCAATGTTGCAACATGACAAACCTGTATTTCTTTTTAGCCATTCTTGGTTCAGTTAGCAATGAACATAGTTTCAAGGTAGGTGGAGTTTAAATTTGTTTACCCTTAAATAGGCTATCTCTAAGGCATAATACAGAAGGAAATCTTATCCATTCACATTTTAATTGTATTAATACTTACTATGTCTGTATTGATAATAAACATAATATTGTAAATTTACCTCAAATAATGTTTAAATTCTGCATATAAAACACTGTTAAATTCAATTAATTCAGTGTTGTGATAAAAAGTAAGAAACATTTTGTTGATCAGTGTAATTAACTGGGTAGATCAAATNAACACGCAGGGTTGTCCAAGCACTGTGATCTTTTCATGAGGGAACACCACTTAACATATATTATTTAATGTTCTTGGTTTTACAAGTCTGTACATTTTAATTGATGTGCCAGTAATATATTTGGATATGTTTTATTTACATTCCTGGGAGAAATTGAACAGAGCACAATAGTACGATTACAATGAAATGTTAGTGAAGTTAAAAGCACACGATAAAAAGTAATTATTTCACAGATAAAAAAAACATTATTATTTTATTATAATACTTTTATATGTCTTTTACAGGTTGAAAGTTTACTGATGTGAACATTGAAATTAAATTTAAATATATCAATATATCAGTGAAAACACATTAGGATTGTTAAGTTAAATCTTCCCAGGTATATTGGCCACAATTGCAACTTCATTCTACCAAACAATGTAGTGTTCCTAAACTAGGAATATCAGTTCTTAAAATTCACACAATTTTGCCTCCAAAACCCACACACATTTTCCATTATATTAATATTAAATAATTTTATATAGGGCAGTGTTGTCGTAGCATGAAATGTACCTTTATTGCCTGGGAAAAGTATCACTCCTCTCAGAAATGTATTTTATGTGTGTTCTCCTAGCAGGAAGAAATGTTTTTTTCTTTTACTATAAAATGTCAAAAGGGAGTTAAGTTTGTGTTCTCAGCTGGAGAGGATCTCTTCTCCAGAATTCAGACCTCTCGAGTTCCTTTTGCTCCCCTGATAAGTGCAGACCCCCTGAGGAGCCANTGGAAACCTTTGAGGTTATCAGCTCATTATGGTCTACACAGACNTGTAACTGACATTTTGAACGAAAGGGGGTTGGTAGGGGTGAAAAAGCACCTTTAAAATGTCTAAGGTTAGGTTGCATTCATTTGCATTTCTAGGGATTTCGATTTGACTATTGAAAGAATGTACCAAGAAACCTCTTTTGACCCAGAAAGTGTCCTATGCTTCAATTAAACTCTTCTTTGATTTTAACACTATTATTTCATAATAAACCATTTGCAATATCATGTCATTTTTTAAAACAGTTTTGTTACATTGTCACATTGTGTTGGATTAGATAAACAAGACAGACTCAGGTAAGTGTTTGATTAGTGGCAGGTAGTTCCCGAATGCAGACTGTGTCCATTTGAATGTTCCTCNATACTCATGCTGATCTGCATGGAAGTACATAATGCTGCCCACTTCTGTATGCCTTTCCCCTCCCGGAGTGGGTTTAGATATGCAGATGCATTGGAACACCCTCTGTGCNCAGATTCATCTGCAAGGAGATCTGCGTTCTAACATCTGACAGGGACATGGGCAGANCAATCTTGTAAGTGCAAGATATAACTCATCCAATAAAGATAATGAATTTTTAATNATAATATAATTGTATCAAAAAATGTTAAATACTTACTTGAAGTCTTACACGTAATGTAAGAATGACAGCATTGTTGTCTTTATATATTAGTTTTCTAAAGGATAAAAAAGTCAATTCATGGAAGAAACATCAGTCAAGCCATATAGTAGCATTTATAATATTAACATAATGAAAACATAAATAATTTGAANTCGAAAGAACTATGAAGTTTTATACCAGACAAGAAGGGAATTTTGCATCTATTTAATTATTAATTCTATAATTACAGTGAGCATTAAATAGATTGCACATCCATTAATATGACCTAATTACAGGTATTTTTTAATTGAAGCCATAAATTTAAATTAGCTCTGCTTAAAAAAAAAACATGTCTTCATTCAAACTGGCGATTAAATTTATACACCATTAGAGTATTTTAACATCAAGATATNAAAAACTGCCTGAATGTAATCTAAATACTGTACTATAATACACCAGATGACAGCGTAAAAAGCTGGATCCACACACTAGGTGCAGAAAACAACTGTATTATGTTTACTGACAGTATGGATCTGGCTCCTTATGATCCAAATCCAGATTATGCGCATCGCATAATCACACCCGATATCGGTGTATGGGCAGCATTACAGTTAGAGGGGGGATGTATTTAAATAGTAAATAAGGACTGGGTTCAGCACTTAACTACTATACACAGTTCCACATTCCATTAATTTTATGAATCTCCCTACCCTAGGTACACCTCCTCTTAGAAGTGGATATTACCAATACTAAATAATTGTTTGTCCATTGTTAAGGGTCTTAAAGTTATATGATGTCAAATTGATGAATTGACAAGATAAAAAAAATACAGGACTACTAAAACCTTTTACCCTTTTCTGTCATGACATACACTTTGTGTGATCATGCTGTCAAAGTGTAGCTAAAAACCCTTTGTTTGAGACTCCTAAAACATAAGGGACGATTCAATCCAACTTCACACAGTATTTTCCCCTTACACAGAGTAAGGGAGAAAAACGTGCGCATTTTAGCTCGTGGCTCCAAAGATGCGAGTATTCAGTCCCGTTCTAGATGGGGAAAAAGCGCACTTTGGGTTTTTTTCCCATCTTCACGCATGATTGAATCGGCCCCATANTCTATACAAGAGGTTTTCTGTTGGGTTTTCTGATAGAATGTCTGAATGTGTTTTTTAATCTTGGAATCCCATTCTCATACAGTACAAGGTCGCTTAATTTGTTTAACACAATTACCAGCACTAGCCTTTAACATAGCTTATTGGGGCTTGGATCTCTGCAGCACTTAAGTCCTGTGCCATTCCTCTCACACGCAGGACTAATGATCACAGGATACTAATAGAATTCACACCGTCTCCTTGTAAAATGTAGATGTATGTAAAGGCTTAACCAAGTACTTCTTGTATCTCCACTAACCGTCTTGTACACCCCCATATGCATTCTACCCCATCCTGTCCTACTGTTGGAAAGGCTACTAGCAAGAAAGTCCTGATACGGAGAATCCACATACTTGCCGGATGCTTTATACACTGTAGCAAATATTTTTCACATGCAAAGTGTGGAAAACCTCCACATATCTAAAGTCTGGATCCTGTCCAATATTATTAAATGTACTTGGTCTTGCAACTTCTCTAATTTAACATGCCTTGACAACAACAATTTGTTGTTAGTTATAGAAAAAGTTGAGTGCATTTAGATACAATATTTTGTCTTTTTCCTAAGCTATCTCACTGTAAAAGAATAAGTTCCTCTGCTGTGAATTTACAGTGTTGGAAACGTATTTTGCAGTCAGATTGTGATGCACCGAATAAAAGAAAAGTATGGAAAAAAAAAAAGAATATGACGAGCCACTAGAGAAGAATAGTGCATGTTCAGAAATATATCAGCGGCTGTATATGTATTTCAGACATAACTGGATTGGATTTGAGGCTTGTGTTTTGGTTTTTGCTCATATGCAACCCTAATATAAGAAACAGTTTCATGAAATGGGAAGATCAAGTATTCATGCCTAGCAACTGAGAGTCTCTTTAAATCACAGAAACATAATCAATGTGCAAAAATCACTACTCACATGCCCATAAATTACATAGCAAGTGTATGGTCACCCACAGAATATCTGATTTACATGCAGCTGTATAACAAGCCAAATTCTAATCTGTTCCAGAGGGTTCAATATGTTCCTTGGTATTTCAGGAAGATTTATTTCAGGGAGGCTAGGGGATTATTTACAGATAGCTGCGGGGTCATACTGTAAAATTGGCGAAAGTACCTCACAGTAGCCCTGAGCGCATTTGGACACATTGTGCACTACTGATTTGAAGGTTCCTGCAAAACTGTCTTTAACCCCATAAGCATTGATTTCTTTTCTGGATGCTCCAGAGAGTAGCTGTACACCTCTGCCTTAAATGTGTTTTGTCTCTGGACCGTTAAGATATTTGTAGCTGCTGCTGATCCTGACACAGTAATTTGCATCTCACTAGCATAAAGCATAATACAGAATTGTCTCATGATTATTTTCTTTTGCAGGGTCTGTGCACACCAGGTTACTGCTTATGAATCATGCATTTCGAACAACTGACACAGTAACACAACACACATACTTATTAGTGCAATAAATCAGGCATATCTGGCCTTGAATAGTGATGAAAGGTCTATGGAGCTTTATTATTCTTAGAAAGATTTAGGCATTATCTATCTGATGTGAAGTGTAGATCTGTCTGTTTCACTTATTCATTCAAAGTTGTGCCCATATGAATTGATAGGTTAAGATTACTGTCACATTTTATACAGATTAAGTCCATACAAAGAATTTACAGGTACATATGTCACATGCAATGAATTTATTATTGGGTGGATCTATGCCTTACAGTTCTGTAAAAGATGGGAATGAATGGTGGGCTATCTGGTTCTTTTTCCTAACATTTTATTTATATAGAGATGGAGTAAAGAATTAAGAAGCCCTTTTTTCCTTTTATCATTAAGCCTATAAATTAATAATACAGTTTTCATTTCAATCATCGGTGGAACTACTGCCGATGCAGCTGGTGAACGCCACTGGGGCCCATGTGGTTCCCAGGACACATGTGGCTCCCAGGGGCTTGCAGGTGCTGCAGTTGTACCCCAGGAGCACAGGGATCCACAATACCACGCTCAGCCAGAAATGGGGTTTTATATATATATTGTGTAAGAGTTTAATTAAAGATGGTAGGCTCTGGAGGCAGAGCTTATGGTGGGGTGATTGGGTGGGGAACTGGGTGGGATTTGTCATGTGACGAAGCTTATATAAAATTATTGTAGTGATGTAACTGTCACTCCTTTGGAAAATCGTTTGGGGGATAAGTACATTGGTGTTTGTCTTCCCTGCCTTTTCTATTGGCATTCGGTGGTCTTTTGGCTTGGTGTGCCTTCATTTGGTAATTGTTTTTTGGTGTTTTTGGTTGCTTTATTTTCAGGTGTTTTTTGAATTTATTATTTTGGATCTTTCATTTTCATTTTTTTATCCTCTTTTTCCATTTCCCCATCTCTTCCTTTGCCTGTTTTTCCTCTATCTCCCACCTTTCCCCCCCTCCTCCCCTGTCTTCCCCCCTTTTTTCTGTCTTCTTCTTTCCTTGTTGCTTTCAGTCAGGGTATTGATTTTATCTGCCCCCTTGTTTAATTGCTGCTATAATTTGTGCCCCTTTTTTTCAGTTGTTTACATTCAGTGGTGGTCCAGTGGTATGGTGCACTCTGTCAGACGCCGTGCCGCTCCCCTTCGTTTTCGCGAGGAGGGAGCGGTTGGCAATCACATTGGTAGTTCAAGGAGTGTGCCCAGCGCGCGGCCTGCTCCTAGGCGCTCCAGCACCAGCCTGCCCCACTTCCAGTCGCGGTTGACGTTCGTCAGCCTGTGCCGGAAGTAGGAGCCGCATGGCGACTCCCATGTCTCGAAGGGGGCAGCGATCGGAAGCACCTGTGATCGCTCCCTCTGCTATTGGTGCTAAGGGAAGGCGGCCAATAAGACTCCCCTCAGCATCTGCTGGTAGGGGAGCAGCTCTGGTCCCCACTTTAGCTGGTGGGGACTGTGGGAAAGCCCCCTCAGCGATTGCTCTGCCCACTGCTTCCACCAATGCATTTCAATCCTACCCTGTCAGTAGGGGGGGGAGTGGAGCTTTCCCGTGGGCAAGCTGCAGTGGGTGCTGGTTTCCACGGGGACCTGTTAGCTAGGCAGCCTGGGATTGGTACCAGTCATCATGTACCCTATGCTATTGGTGGGGCTGGCGGCAGTGGAAGGGCTGTTTTTGGGGAACGTGGTTCTATGGGCCCTGCTGTTTCTGATTCTTTCCAGGTTGCGGCGCAGGTGGTGTCAGCTGCGCCTGCGGATTGGGACTACTGTTCTAATGTTAGTGTTGACGTTTTCCTGAAACGCAATCGTCCATGCTGGTGGTTACTCAGCGTTCTAGGTCTGCTTCCGTGGTTTCTGGTACTGTGGGGGCTGCTGATCCGGTTACGGCTGCTGCGTCTGCTCAGGTTGATTCTGCTGATTGCGTCATGGATGTTGTCCCTAGTACATCTGGGGGACCTGCCCCTGCGATGAGGCAAGCGCCAGCTGGAGGAGATCTCGGCTTAGATTCCGGTGAGCCTGTACGGTCGGGCGGGTCTGATGATGAATTGCACTCTGGGGGTAGTGATATTTTCCGCTGAGTCTCAGATTCCTGCGAAGGATATGAAGCTGCTCCAGCGATCATTGGCGTAAGGTGTAGGTGTGGTGGCTAAACATAAAGGGGGTAAAGCTAAGGAGAAATCCAGGCGACCTGGTCCTCCTCCGATGCTTTTGGACAATGATACGGTTTCCTGGGATGTGCGTGATTCTTCGAGCGAGCGCAGTAAACGTGGCAAATTTGTGTATATGTTTGTGGTCACAAAGGCGGGGAAGGAGGGCTTGGCGGCTGCGAAAGCTAAAGGCGGGATGGGTTTAGAGAGGTTTCGGATTTTCTCCAACTGGTTGAGAGGTTTTTGTCCTTTTTCGGCTTGTTATTTAGAGACTCGGCCTGGGGAATACATGGGTATCATTCCTTACCTACATTTAATTCACAAGATGTCTGTTACTGCGTGTGCGAATATGTGGCACGCTTATGATGATAGGTTTCGAAAAAAATCATGACGGGTCTCCTGTTATCCCGTTTCATTTTAAGGATATGGGGATTTGGATGTGTCTATCCAGCGCTCGGGTAGGACCTGAAAATTTTCCTTTTCACCCCCCCTCCTTCACTGTGCCCCCATTCATTTCTTAGCGCATCCAGGGGCAAGTGTTTCGTCTTCAATAGCGGGCGTTGCACTAGAGGCACGGGATGTAAATAAAAACATTTCTGTTCCCATTGCAATGGCCCCCACCCTTACAGAGATTGTTCCGCCCCTTCTTTTGCCTGAGCCAGGCCTGGGACCGGCTCTATGCCCCCTTCCCAAGGCCCTTTCCCCCCTTAATTTACAGGTCATGCTCAAATGGCTTATCCGTTATCCCGATAGATTGGCTGCAGTTTTGTTGGAAGAGAGTTTTCTTTACGATTTTCGTTTGCCTATTGTTGGTCTGGTTGATAATGCTGGTTGTAAAATCTTAAATCTGCTCGGCAAATGCATGATGTTGTTCTTGAGAAAGTTGTAAATGAAGTTTGTTTGGGTAGGATGTCGGGGCCTTTCTTGTCGCTTCCCATTCCAGGTTTAATCATTTCTCCGGTGGGGGTGGTTCCAAAAAAGGTTCCTGGTAAATTTCGCCTGATTCAACATTTGTCTTTCCCAGTTGGTTCTTCTATTAATGATGCCATTGATCCTGGGGCACCTATCAATCTTTTGAACAGGCTATGGACATGCGCAATTGCGGCACGGGTGCGTTGATGGCCAAACTGGATATTGAATTGGCTTTTCGTTTAATCCCTTTGCATTCGGATTCTTTTGTTTATATGGGTTTCAAATTACCTTCGGGTTTTTATGTAGATAGATGCCTGCCTATGGGCTTTTCTATTTCTTGTGCCTTATTTGAGACTTAGTTCGTTTTTACATTGGTGCATTTGCTTCGGTGCCCGCCATGAGCATTTGGCTCATTATTTAGTTGATTTTTTAATTGTTAGTCCCGCCGATAGTGATGTTTGTGGTGATGTTCTTTTCTCAACAAAGGCCCTGTTCTATCATTTTGGTGTCCCGGTGGTGGCTGATAAAACTGAAGGTTCAACCACATGTTTGTTTTATTTAAGTATGGAATTAGATACTGTTGCAGGGTCTTGCCACCTTCCTTCGGATAAGATTTTAAAGGGCTTTGCTTAAGGCTTGCTTAATTTTGCTTGTCGGGTTATACCGCTAGGCAAAATCTTCTATAGGGCCACTGTGGTTAAGGCGGCTCATCATTTTATTCACTTGTCCAAGGATATCCAGGAGGATATGCGCGTTTGGTTGCGTTTTTTGTCTGACTTTTATGGAGTGCGGATTTGGTCAGTTGCCACTGCTTTTAATAGTGATTTGGAATTGTTTACAGATGCAGCGGGGTCTAAGGGTTTTGGCACGTATTTTCAAGATGCCTGGTGTGCCACTCCGTGGCCTCATGTTTGGGTTCAGATGGGGCTTACTGCCAATCTTTTAGTGCTGGAACTTTTCCCTATTGTGGTGGCGGTTGAGTTCGCAGCATTACTTTCAGTTGCGACAATTTGGGGGTGGTACATGCAATCAATTAGCAGAGAGCTTCTTCTCCACCTGCTATTTGTTTGCTGCGTTATTTAGTATTGCGCTGCTTGCAGTTTAATATTCATTTTCGCGACGCGCATGTACCTGCCATTTTCAATGTCTTGGCCGACGCGTTGTCCCATTTTAATTGGTCTAGGTTTAGTGAGTTAGCGCCTCAGGCTCAGTCCACAGGCTTACCCTGCAGATTGCGCAGCCGGATTGGAGGCCTTGGCACGGGACTCCCTTGCCCCGGCCACTTTGCAGCACCCGAGACCGTCGAGCGTGGGATTAGTGGGTGTCATTTCGTTCCCAACATGTGCAGGTAAGTCTAACCATGCTTTGCTGTTATGGTGGGTTTGGTTGCATTACCAAGCGGGTTGTTCAAAAGCAGCTATGTCTTCCCTCTTGGCTGGGGTTTCATTTTTTGCTAAACTTAAAGGGAAGGGGGATTTTGCTAAGGAGTTTCTTCTTTCTAGGGTTTTGCAGGGTTGGGCTAGAGCGCACCCATCGCTTCTGGACTCCCGCCGTCGATTGACATCTGCATGTTGCCCCACTTGCTGCGTTTTGTCCGTATGGTGGCTTTTGACTATTTTGAAGTTAGGCTTTTCAGAGTTGCATTTTCTTGGGCTTATTTTGGAGCTTTCTGTATTTCGGAATTGGTGGTTTCTGGTAGGCAGTCCCTGGATTCGGGGATGCTATGTCGGATTCAGGGATTTCTTGTAAGATTCATAGATCCATTGGGCCGGGGTGGCTGGGTCACTTTTCATCGCTTGCCTGATGGTGAGTTGTGTCCGTTGGCTCTAGATTTAGCTTATGTGCAAGGGGGTCACACTAGGGGTGTCCATTGGCTCGCTCATCAGGATGGTTCCCCTTTGACTAAATTCCAATTTGCTGTGGTTTTTAAGTGCTGCTTTAAAGGGATTGGCATGTATGCTTCTTTGTTTGGGACACACTCTTTCAGAATTGGTGCTGCTACTGCTGTTGCGATGGCGGGTCGCTGCTCCCAAGACATTATGGCATTGGGTTAGTGGATATCGAAGGTTTTTAAAAAGTACATTCGCTTAGGTGGTGCGGAGCATTTGGTTTAACTTTTGTTCATTTGTTATTGGTCTGCTTTAACACGTTTGTTTGCAGGTTTTCTGTATTTAGGTAAGTTTTATTAGTGATTGAGGCTTGAGCTGGAGTGATCTGGATTAGGGGGGCATGTGCATGCGCAGATCAGCTCTGAATGGCACGGAGTCGAGCGCAAAGCAGGCTTAGCGCAGACCCAGAGAGGCAGGTAATGTCCTATGGACAATTACCTGCCTCATTAACTTGAGAAAGTATTTAAAATAAATAAATAAATAAATAAAATATTATTTTAATATTTAAAATGTCTCTGTGGTTTTTTTTTTTAAACATTATTATTTTTTTATTATTATTATTATTATAATTTTTTTTACTTTAGAAAGCCGGCATTGAAGCACACGCAGGCAGAGACTCCGGACACAGCGTCCGGAGCCTCTGCGGTTTGTAACATAAGGACATAAGGAATGCCCCTCTCCCTGCGCTCTTGCTTTCTTGCTTTTGCGCAGCTCTGAATATAGCATACATGGCAGCCGCAGCGTGGGGCCCCCAGGAACGCTGAATCAGGTCCATTGTTCCATTGCAATGTAGCAATGACTTACTCCCTTTATTAGTGTCAGATGTCTTTCTGAGTGCTAATGGATCATTAAGATGTGTTTAAAAGTAAGGTGGTATCGTGCAGTGTGTGAAACTGACCTGTCTCTGATTTATTTCAGCTTTTAGTCTTTTTTCACTCAAACAGCTGATCAATCTTTCATCCGCCAATACCAATACTGCAACAAGTTAATGTTCCTCACTAAAAAACGCTGTTGGCTGAATGCAGAACTCTTCTGTGCGAAACCCTTCCTTAACTTTCTTCACAGGTTACCCTAGTGAAGTAATGAATTCTAAAAATTACCTAATAATTCAAAAGTTCCTTGCAATTAACTTACAAGTGACACAATTCATTAATGAATGTTATTGCAGTATGCCATTTTTGTCAATTCAGCTCACAAACTAAAGGGCTTAATAAGTAAATTAAATGCAAATTATAATCGTTAACAGTCCTCATTATAGGCTGAATCCAGACTTACATACACGCTCCCTCCAACCCCCTGTGTGCAAATAGAGTACATTATGGAAAGCTGGGTCTTTTGGATCCAGTTTCATAAAGAATGCATATATAATGCACATGTGATCTCTATTTTACATCCAGTCTCTAAATGGTTTACAAAATGCATGCCAGTGACCCACAAACATGTGCATGCAGCACAAAACCAAAATGCAGCCCAGGGAAGACTTCCNGCAGCTATTTAAAGTAGGCTGACTATCAGNAAAGTACTACNAGTTACACCATCCCTAGCCAGCCACAGGCAAAAAGTCGGAGATGGCGAATAATTGCTAAGCGCAACCCCGAACACCACCCAAAATCTCATTAAAATATCATACCATGCACATTTTTCAGTGTCC
>JABWIB010016722.1:0-11450 GCA_016617825.1 Platyplectrum ornatum
AGATAGATAGATAGATAGATAGATATGAGATAGATAGATAGATAGAATATTTCTATTTCTATTGAATAACATGTTCGAAATGTTTCTATTTAGAAGGTACCCATTACATGTACAACAAGATTTGTGCTAAAAGGAAATGGTTAGGTTTAGGCTATAAGGAGGGGAGGGGAACTTTAGGGATAGACTGCAAGAGGAGGAAAGTTAGGGTTAGGCTGCAGGGATGAAAGTTCGGGCTAGGTAATGGAGAGGGGACAGGTAATATTAGGTGTGGGAAAGGGAGAGTTAGGGGAGATTTAAGGCTAGGCTGTGAGAAACAGGGATAGGGTTAGGTTGCAGGGAGGAGAAAGATAGGGTTAGGCTGCAGGGATGGGGGGTAAGGGTTCAGCTGGTTAGGGGAGGTTAGGCTGCATAAACCGGGTATGTAGGGCTAGGATGAAAACCTACCTGTCAGCGTTGGATTTTCCAGAAGCCACAGGAGTCACAGGACCACTGTAGAGTAGGACGCTGTAAAATGACCCATAGTGCACTTGGGCCTTGAAGGACTGTTATACTACAATGCACGATTGTATAGGTTATTTAATGAGCGTAGATGAGTGCAATGAAACGGCTTCCACCGCCAGACACATAGACACATATGAAACTGCTGTACACTGCCAGGTACAGAAACATGACTCAGTATACTGCCAGCACCAGTCACTGAGCACACAGCTGGTTTCAGGTACACTGGCAGCATGTCACATACCTGCACCAGACATATGAGCACATTGCTAGACACCTGACTAGTCCAGACACATGACAGCATANGCTGGTCACAGGACCTCTCTGCGCACAAGACACTACCTCACACAGACACAGCCAGAGGACCCTTCATTCTAACGAATAGCTGTAAACGTTTGGGTTAATGTTAAACTTATAGTATACAAATCAATAAAATATAAACTATTGCTTCAATACATGGAGAAAGTTACAATGAAAAAATGCAACATCGCATAAAATTCTAAATTAGGTCAGTCTCATTAGACTAGAGTCAGATCTTTATGCACTAATGACTTAAGCTGGGCATACACTATAAGATAAATTGTTCCAATCAAAAGATTTTTCAAGAGTGGGTAAAACCATGTTGAAGTGCAGGGTTCCTAAAACACCCTCAAGCCATATTGCGGCAGACGGGGGGAGACTGTATGCAGCGCGGTCCTCCCCCCATTACATTATAACTTGATTTGTATGATCTTCTATAGGGCCACAATGAATTGAATTGCACTGGATGAACAAGGAACAATACATCTCTTTCACAGAGTGTAATGGGGTGAACTATGAAATTTGCTTATTCAGGAGATTTTGGAGACTCTAGATAGAAAATTCTAATTAAAACAGAGAGCGCTGCAAGTGTTTCCGCTGTCAGCTAATTGTGTAAAGCAGCAATTACTCACGCGGCCCGAGATTCATCATTCAGCAAATCCCACTGACAGACAACTCCATTTCATGTCAGGAATAAGGGGAAGGGGGCGCTTGGAGGACACAGAAACTTTATATAACTTATGCATGGGAAAACTATACTGGGCTAGACCNAGAGGCAAATCGTCACATGTAGGCCTGCATTTACAAAAGCTGGGCATACACTGTAAGATTTCTTTAAAAAAAAAAACGTACGATATTTCTAAAAATAGTTTAGGGTATGTGAACGATTTTAAGGTCGAATTGTCAAAAATTGTAAAAAAAATAACTTTTGATTTTAAGGTCTGCACAAAATCGTTTGATTGCTGGAAAATCGTGCAGTGAATGTCCACATCCAATATTCCTGCCATAAAGACCCACTTTAAAAGCACAGATCAAACAATGATAAAAATATATATTAGTATGGAAATACTAATTTGCATTTTTTTTATCTATTCAATTATTGCACAGTGTATGCCTGTTAGCAATTTCTTAAAAAAAAAAAAATCTTTCCATTCCCATCCAATCTTCAGATTGGATGATTTATCTTATAGTGTATGCCCAGCTTAAGCTGGAAGATTGAAAAGTGGGGATGTTGCCCATGGCAACCAATCAGATTCAAGCTCACATTCCCCAGTAGGTAAAATGAAACTGAGAGCTTGAATCTGATTGGTTGCTATGGGCAACATCCCCACTTTTCAGTCTCCCTGCTTAGTACATTTAGGCCGTAGTGCCACACTGCGGCCTAAATTTACTCTGCACTTTGCCTTCCCCTGAGCCCAAATGATTTGAATGGAACCAACATTATTCTCACCTATTCAACCATCTATGAGTCAGGGTTTAGGGGTATATTTACTAAGTGGTGAGATTGCAGTGAGATTGGAAAGTGGGGATGTTGCCCATAGCAACCAATCAGATTCAAGCTCTAAGTTTTCTTTTATACACTGGAGAATGTGAACTCAAATCTGATTGGTTGCTATGGGCAACATCCCCACTTTTCAATCTCACTGCAATCTCATCGCTTAGTAAATATACCCCTAGGAGTCGGTTAATATACAAGGACGCCTGATGTTGACATAAGAACTTTTCTGGAGGGTGTTACAATGAGGTGAGAAGACATGACGACCACAATCTACTGAACACATGAAACACATGGAAAATAGTTTGTCAGTAATAGCTTCCAGTAAATGTATAATAATAAATATACTGTATACACTAAGAACACAGTAATAATGAAATGCCTTTGTAGGACACCCCTGCAGGCTCTTCCCTAATCTGAAGTTTACTGAAACAGTTTATGAAGTTCAAAGCACCTGAGATGCACTAATAATATACATTCCTTCCTGCGGGATTTATGGCGACAATTTCACGTTACCTCACAACTGGGATTTATTGCAGCAGGTTTTACTTAAAGATAAAGACATGTGGAAGAATTTGCCGGTGATGACACATCAAAAGCCACAATTGTCATTGCGGGAAGCATTGCGATGGAGTGGTAGGACTGTTGGTTGGGTAGGAAGGCGATGCTTACACAAATGAACCTGGGGCAATGGAGCTGTTATGAAACTATAAGTCCCATTAGTCTTCTGCAGGACTGGCCACTAATGTTAACACTGGGGATGGGCCTCCCAGAAGCTCGGGCCCGTCACAGCTGTCCCCCCCCTCTCGCCAGGCCTGGTCTTCTCATGTATCAGCCATAGCTAGGCTGATGAAGCCTGCTGGGACAACACCTGACCATGACCTGACCATGGTCCCCGAGACGATTTTGGGCAGTGCTCCCGGTATCTCAGGAGTTGGCAAATCTCCCAGGACTTGAACTGAGGTAGCGATTTCATGCCAATCACATTCTCAGCTCCAATCGGTATGATGATGGCGAAGCTTGATTAGGTCAAGCTTCCGGCATCTACAGCAAAAACCAGTGCCGTCATCAGTACAAGCCGGGCCCGGGACTGGCGAGATTCATAAGACCCGGGCCTCCACGTGATGTCATAACAAGGGCCCAGGAGCTTACTTAGACGCCATTATTGGCCCGCATTGATGCACTAGGCCTGCCGATAGGGCATTATAACCCTACGCATGGATTCCTAATGGATAAAGTTTATTTCCATACAGTAGCAGATCCACAGGTGTTACAGCTAGGTTTACCTACGTAAGTGTCTTGCGTAGGTGGCATCATTGACGGGATCTGGATCCTCTACATGAAGATAATGATAATCAGATGAAATGATGTCATGTGCTCCCCGAAAATGTCATTAAATGGTGAAATCCACAGAGACTCCATAAGACATATATAATACACAGATCATTTCTTATGTAAGGAAAGAATAAAACATAAGGACGTATCTGGTAAAGTAAGACTTCAGCAAAGCATCGAGGATCCATCACAATTACTCATATTATCTCAATACAGAATCCCGGAAAAATGCATTAAATGGTAACAGACTTTATGTAAAGAGAGAACGTCTTATCCGCTGATTAGAGCCATTAAACTGCCTGCATTATGCTTCGTGTCTAGAATAAAAATAAGATCACATAGTATGGGCTGTACGCTGATGAGAAGTACATGGGATACACAAGGAAGGGATTCAGAGATCCATGCAGCTACAGTATAATCTCTTAGGGGCTGAATCAAGGTTAGATGCAGAAAAAAATAAAATAATTAAAAATTAAATAAAAACTTTTAGATTGTGTCTGTTATTGGTGGAAGTGCACCTTATGACTGATAACATGGGCCTTATTGACAATGCAGCCTGGGGCTGTAGTCTCATTATCCCTATTGTTAATCTGACCTCGGATCCAACCCAGAGACTCGAAGCAGACTGTAGGCAGCTGATCTGGTCATAGATCTCCAGCTGTTAGAATAAGATGAAGGAAAATCTATTTTCCATTACATTTGCTTTACTTACTGAATCATTGTTGTTGTTTGGAAAATATGATTCCACAGTACAGATGTACAGTAGGATAAAAGCACATGACGTGATTGTGATATGTGTACACAGTTCATGCCATATGCAGTAATATAATAGGAGAAAGGTAAAGAGATTGGAGAGACTGACAGTTTCCAGAATGTCGTATCATTGTCATATTGGAAAAGATTTAGACTTTAGGCACTATTGACTTACGCACAACTCAAGAGTGGGTAAAACCATGTTGAATTGCAGGGGGGGTAAAATGAATGTCAGTGTTTGCATGCAGGGAGAATACTTTATTGTTGCATGTTGCACACAGATACTGACCAGCGTTACTGTTACACTGTTATTACACTTGTGCTGGAAACATCATCTCTCACCTGTAATACAGATTACAACTAATGACATTTATCCCCCCTACAATTCAAGTGAGTAAGTTGTGAATAAGTCCATAGTGCCTAAAGTCTGGATGTGGTCCAATGTGACAATCCAGTTGTGATGAAGTACACAGTAACAGCACACAATGATTAATGCAGCGGGTAACATTCTGTAGATGTCTGCTGGGGTGAAGTCTTTCCACAGATGTCAGCATTAGATATAGACGCTCCATCCTCTGCGTGTGCATTTCACAGTTGTTGGTTTTTCCATTCACATCTGTCAGGTTTGGACAGGCCCCCCCCCCCGCTTCATCCTTTAAGTTGTCTTTACCCCCACCATTATCTCCATTGCAGGTTTAGGAGGCAATTTACCAGATCCGAGCTGTGTGTGCATGGCCTGGGGCTGCAGATGAATGTGCCACATCGCTGACAAGGATTTCCCTGGGATTTAAGCTCCTACCCAGCCTCGCTCTCTATTTAGGAATTAACACCATGGCATTAATGTCATGAAAACACTAGCGACCACTTTATTCCTACTGATGACTGACGGAGGCTATCAGTGTCACAGTGCAGATGCAGCTCTATTGCAGCAGCACGCGGCTTATCCTCTGGTTCCCACCATTGTACGGGCAGCAGGACTAGATTATAACTAAGTCAAGCCTCCACCCCAGGGCCTGGTTAAGCTTTACAGCTCTAGGATAACACATTTGACTTGTTGACACTCCTTCATGCCAAGCTCGTGCACCACATCCAGGGCCAGATTAGCAATGGCCCCAGGCCACTGACTAAAAGGCCCGTAGCTCTGGAGCTAATGATATCAGTGTGATGAAGGGGAGCATAGTGTGATGAAGGAGGGCACAATGTGGTTTGAGTGGCCCACATATAACTGACCCCCATACACAAACGTGGTCACATCCATGCATCATTGTCCACCCAATGGGCCTTTCATCATTCATTCAAGCTGCTGGTGCCCCCAAAGGTCTTGTACTGGCATCCCCTAACTCAATGAGCCCTAGACTGCAACCAAGTGAGTCTAATTGTTAATCAAACACTCCCATAACTCCCATAACTACATTACTGCTTCCATCCCTGACCGGTACTATGAATGGGCCGAGCTTCATGACATGATGCCCACCCATTCATAGCAAATATATGGGTTTGACCATTCAGGTGATGAGCTTTAGGTGTGATTTGCATAAATCGCTCATGAAGCCCCACCCCCATGCTGCCAGCTCTTGGTTTCTTCCGGGAGTCTTCAAACCTGGTGTAAGGGCTAAAACGCTGCCTTACTGTCCTATTTAAATATATATTTATATTTATTTATATATATATATATATATATATATATATATATATATATGTATACAATTCCATTCAACACTCTGTGATGTCTATAATGGAATGTAATAGTGTTTAACCCCTCTTGCTATGTTAGGATAGGTGGTCACTGGACATATGCCTACACACAATAAAACTATAGTAAAGTATCCCTGGAGATGAAAATTACCCACCACCCCCTTCATCTAAGAATAACACAGGCTCGGGGATATACAAGAAAGACAGTGTTAACGATTGTAGTCAGTGATAATAAAGGACTATATACTCCATAGATGATCTCAAGCGGTGCGTATGACCTGGCTGACAAATAAATGCTGTCCCAGACACCCTTCAAGTTACTCATTGGGCCTGGTGGGGCCCCTGATGAGATCATGTTGTGGGGGATCTGTCATCTAGACTGACTCATTGTTGTGTGACTTCAATGAAGAGTCTACACATAGATGGAATCTGAGGATCATGGCGGGTGCGTGCTGGAGAATATATAACAGGTGGTATCTATAATGATAGGTATGGGGAGAGCTGGCGGCTGTCTATACTCTGATAATCTCCTTGATGTGTCTGTATATACATACAGGGATTCTATTTATACGTTTGGTCTCTAGGAAAACATCCTATTCTATTGATATATTTATTGTGGCCAAGAAGAATCCAATTGGAGCATAGGATCTCCAGCAATACGTATAGTGATTGTAATAACGTTACGCTACTAGACCTCTGCCTTAACTCATTCGTGCGGATTAGCGGTCCATGCAAAAGTTTACCGCACAAATTGGGGGAGACCAAATTGATTCATTTAAATGGGGGTAATGGTGGGCCCAGGAGACAGATCCCTTACAGAACATGGGGATCCACTTGTGCACATCTGCATCTGGTTCTCTTTTCCGATCCTGTCCGATGTGTAGGTTGTATACAGGAATATGTAGATGTATATGTGTAAGCGATTGAGGTGTAGAATGATTGGGAATACAGGCATTAGGGATACTATCAATGGGAAAACATACCACCAGTAACATGCGGAGGCCGCCTATAGTGGCCAACTGGCCAACAGGACAAGGGCAGCAATGTATAAGAAAAAATCAGGAACACGGGAGGCAATGTTGTAATAATAAGAGGAGTTCCTGCTCACATCACATTCCAGCGTGACGTGATGTCATCATCATGTCAGTAGAGCTGGACATGGGGAGGGGGTCTCACCTAGACCTAGCACCGGCCCTGCATAAAGCCAGTCATAGCGAAGTATTGTGTGTGCGCTTCATAGTAAAAGAAGACATCAATAGACCCTACAACCTTAAGCTTTAAATGTGTTTAGTGCAGTGGTCGAAGTGGAAATTTAGAAGTGGGGGTATGGACATTTAGAAGTGGGGGTATGGAAAGACAGAATATAATAGAAGTCAATGGAGATTTGTAGTTTTTCAATTACATCAGTTGGAGAAGTACCGGTATGGCATACCCCCGTATACACCCCCACTTCGAGCCCTGGTTTAGTGCATATTGCAGGTCAGTGGAGCCTAATGACAAAGGCTCCTGCTGGGGGGAACGGCCAAACTGGATGCAATATTAAGAAGTAACAATAGCACCGGGCCTCGTGGCTATGGACAGATGCTGACAATTCACTGACTGCCAGCAGGGATAGGGTGTGTGGCTGTAAATATGCTGAATAAGAGCATATAGGGAGGTCCCAGGTAAGTATTAAACTAATAAGTAGAACAGGATCCCAACATGCTGTAAACCATAGGCATAGGAAAACTCCCATCATGCTCCACAATCATAGCCAACACTGGTACAAGGCAAAGCACCATGGGACTTAAGATTATGATTTCCGTCCTTCTCCTGGTATAACCATATTCCTCTCTCATGTGCACATCCCAGTGCAGCTAACAATAAGCAGTGCTCTTAATAGAAACCATATGGCCTGTGACATTACATGCAGCTCGGGGCCTTTATTACAGGGGATTACATGCTGCTATTGATGGCTGGAGGGGATGTTGGCCTCCTGTAGAAACCATCTCATCACCAGTTCGAGGAGAAGCTAAAAAGTTATAGTAAGAATAAGGCAAACTTTGTTTTGTGATTTTATTTCCAGAAAACAAGCAAAATAATATATATTATCAGTAATGAGTATTGATTAGAATATAGGTAAAGGGGATAGGTATTACCGAATGTAGTTTTGGTCCCCCCTTCCCCTGCAACAAATTGGTATTTTAGTCACTTATATGTACAGGGAGCTGACTGCTGTCCCCTGTGACTGTGGAGGGGTCATGTACCCTGCAAGCCTATAACCCAATCCGCCCTCGCCCACCCCAAAACCTCATGGAAGGTCAACACAGCAGGAATAACGGCAACTCTGTGAGGAATCAGCTGTAGAGGTCACAAAGCAGCCATCCAAGGAGCTAGACAGCGATTGTGGTACTATTAATGAGGTCTATGGATGGCATATGTGGGTGGCAAATAAGGTTCCCATGATGGAGTTAATACAAAAATGTCCCCAGTTCATACAATTATGACACAAGCACTAAAGTCCCAGTCAGAATGTTTATGGCCCTTTGCATATGACCATGCTGCACACAGTTGTGCCCTAGAAGTACTACTACTACTACTACCGCTCTGAAGCAAAGGGCTAAATGTACTAAACTCTGGGAAAGGTGAAGTAGTTGCCAATAGCAACCAATCAGATAGTAGCTGACATTCCGTAATATGTCATATAAAAGTGGGAATTATAATTTGATTGGCTATTGGCAATTAACCTGTTACATACTACAGAATGTCAGCTAGAATCTTATTGGTTGATGACATTCTGTAGTATGTAATATAATAGAACTAGAATCTGATTGGTTGCTGACATTCTGTAGTATGTAATAGAACTAGAATCTGCTTGGTTGCTAAGGGCAACATCTCCTCTTGTCCTTTCCCTAAATCTAGGCCTTAGTGTTCTCAGTTTATAGCTATATAACAAGGTTGGTGAGTTTTGGTTTCTCCATCCCATGAGGTGAGCAGAGGGCATTATTTATGCAAATTGCAGCTGAAGTCCCACCCTCTGGATGGCAAAATCATGCTATTACTATGGGTGGGCGGGACCTAAAGTCATCAAGTCCCGCCTTCCATAGTAAAGGGCAGGGCTGAAGGCTGTGATTTACATGGAATCACTACCCTCAGCCCAGGTTCCAGGAGATTTGTGGACCCCAGGAAAATGCTGATATTCGTTAATCTCCTGATTATTCTGGAAGAGTCGGGAATCCTGCTTCATAAATGTGTACCTTCTACATAAAAAGACTGGCATCCTCCCAACTACATAAGAGGCCATTTAACCGACCATGTCATACAGGGAACACAAGACATTATTTAAATATACTCAAGTCAAAGGCACTATGTGGGGCTGAGATGAAGGGCGCTCCGCAGCTCATCCTCCTTAGGTTTAAGGGATTTGCTTTATTCTGCATTTCCTGTCATTTTTCAGGAGCTCCTCAATCAGAGGTAACATAACACCCCTCCCTAATCCTAAGGATCCTGCACCAGCTACACAAAGGCAACTGACAGAAGAGATTAATAGTCATCAAGGAGCATCCGGCATGGGACATTCCCAAACCTCCCCCCCCACCCGACCTACAATGTACAGTTGTGTTTCAGTGCCAGACTCCCCCATGTATTTCTATCCTTGTGTACATAGCATAAGGACAGTACATCAAGGTAAAAACAGCACCGCTACGCACTGTGTACACTGACATAAGTGTAGCTGAGGGGCAAACACGACGAGACACAAGCCTGGTGCATTACTGACACCTGTATATGATGACGTATACACACAGTCCAGGCACATTACACACATCTTGACACACAAGGTTGGTGGGAGGACAGATATGTTTGAGTGTGAGCTCCTGGGACCAGATCCTGTCTGCAGCTATAGCAGACCTCTGATCCACACGAGCTGACTTCTACACCTTTCATATCAGGCTGTAGACAGGATCTGGTCCCAGGAGCTCACACTGAGGAGCTCTACACCTTTCATATCACCTCCCAAAATGTTGTGGGGCAAGATCGACACAGCCCACCCGACTTAGCCCAAGCATTGCCCATTATTATTATTAGTTAAATTTAATTAAAAAAATATATTTCCTACCAGTTTGTTCCTTTAATGGGTGGGACAGCGGGACAGTCGCGCAAAAGCTGGATTGTCCCACTAAAATCGGGACAGTTGGGAGTTATGCTCCTGCACTTCCCGCACGAGAGAGAGGAGTAACACAGGAGTTCAATCTCCCCTCCTGTACCCCTCCACAGGTCAACGTGAGAACGGAGAACTCGATCCAGTCCCTGGTTCCAGGGCGTTGCCGCTATTTAATGGATGACAGACTGGTGGTTCTCATACTTGAAGCATGCTGCAGGTCATGATACCACAAGCATGAGCCATGTATATGCCCAACATGTTGACCACACCACAAAGTTCAGGAGGTCCTGGCACCATGACCCCAAGCTACAGCTCTGACTACACCATGACATGTATACAGGCAGTCAGATCAGTTACAAGATCACAACACCATGACATGAATACACACAGCCCAGGCGTAGTGCAGACCCAACTTAATGCAAACATACAGCCGTTACACACTACTACACCATAACATGTATACACACAGCCACGTCATTTACATACACCTGTATACCCTGAAATTCAGCCTAGCTATAAACCAGATACCAATTACAAAGGTCAAACGTTTCCTGTAGTTCTTGACCTGGTTTCCATTTTATTTGGTTTTTATTATTATTATTATTATTATTATTATTATTTAATTGAATTCAATTCAGACATTGTGGCATCTCACAGGCCCCAGTATCTCCATGGACCCCAGTCCTGTGCAACGCTCACACTGCCTGTCGTTCTTCCACTGGTTCCACAGCAAATGTCCAATACTGATACAACTACTTAATTATATTGATCCCTGTACTTCACTAGCCATTCCTACATCCGTAAGAGAATGACAATGCATGTAACATTACAATTGAATATTGTGAATCTCTGTGCACTTAGCCACTGAGTTTCAGCAATCAATGTTTTGCCATTATCCTGGCCTGACCCCTGGTGGTGTATAACGGTAGTGTAATGAAGACACACTGCATTATACTACATATATAGAAGCAATGTATTGTCTCCCCCTGGTGGAAATTTCATTGTAGTGCCCAGCATGACCCTATAAGCATAAGTCACGCCAGAATCTCCACCCACCATGCTGCCGTCTTTATGTTTTCTCCAAAAGTTGCAAAAATTAGGTTTATTCCATTTTAGCAAATTGGGTAAATTATTTTCATTGTGGTTTGTGGAGGTAACTAGTTAATAGTTTCCTTGATTAGATCTCTAATAATCAGGCCTAATGATTACCTGGTAGTCATATGATCATTCGTT
>JABWIB010016752.1:0-14183 GCA_016617825.1 Platyplectrum ornatum
GTACACATCATTACTCAGAAAATGTGCTGTGATTGGCTGTGATTGTTTGTTTACATGAGGGGAGGGGGGAGGGGGGAGAGACAGGCAGTGTTGTGCTGGAAANNGCTGACTGTGTGAGCCAANCAGCNCTGCACAAACACAATGGGAGAGGAAAGTCAGCTATGTAGTGTTCACACTGACTGAAAAAGATGGATAGGAGGACAAAACCCCTACTAAAAAGCAGGCTCTGACAGGTTTTTTTTGTAAATAGAGTGTTCACACTGAGTTTAGAAGCTGGTTTTTTCACTGCAGCCAGCTTTTTCGTCTAAAAAGACTGTTAATTTGAGGTAATGTGATCAGGTATTATTGATGGCAATAACAACTCAATGAATGTGCAAACAAGGGATTGTGATACGTGCTTGTGATACACAGGGTTATGTAAAAATGAACTTTATATTTATCTTACAAGGTCTCCCTGTGAGTGAGCCAGTTGTATTGCAGAGATCAGATAAAATGTGATCATCAGGTGTTTCTAGAATAAACTATATTTTTGTCAAGATTTTAATAATTTAATTTTTGGTCCTCAAAACCAAGCACACGTGAAGACATACAAGCCATCTACCCAACAAATATAGAATGTAGCAGACCTTCCTAAGCCTGACCTTTCATTTGGCTCATTTGACTTCCAAAACATTTCGATCATGCACTGAGCTCTGCCAATGCTTCAATGAATAGACACACTCCAATATTTTAAAGCTTACGCTCTTGCTTTGATTGGCACTTCTGCCTGGCTCCTTATCTCTTGCAACCTCATCTTTTATGTATTCAGCTCCCATCATACAGCAGGATAGATAAAACAAAATGACAACACCAAAAAGGAGATAAGTATATAAAAGGGGTGTCTAGGCGTCTAGAAAGAAAGAGCGGTGAAAACTTTTAGATCTGAAAGCCTCTCAAGTAGATGGAGTCTTTAAAATGATCTATGAAAAAGGGAGTAGAAGAGACTAG
Source organism: Platyplectrum ornatum (assembly GCA_016617825.1). NCBI lineage: Eukaryota > Metazoa > Chordata > Amphibia > Anura > Limnodynastidae > Platyplectrum > Platyplectrum ornatum. The sequence goes on from JABWIB010016752.1 coordinate 988, forward strand.
TAAACCAAATAAAGCCCAGGAAGTGGCAAATGAATGAGAGCTGGAGGGATGCATAAGACGCGAGTCGTGATGAATGAGCGGTTTGTCGTGTAAGTCTATGAAAATTCAAAAATACGCTGAAGCAGCACAGTCCTTACAAGTAGAACAGCTAAGTTAGCAGCATGTAATCAAATGGATTTTCAAGACGCACAATAAACTTATCGCCCCACAAAGGTTAAGAAATCTTGCATAATGTCTGAGAGCAAACAGTAAAAATGTCTGATGAACGCAGCAGATGGCGAACACTCTCATTGTAACATACTGGCTGGATTATAGGAACTGGGAATAAACACCAGCCAAGCATCGCAGACATATGATGGACTGCTCACTGAGTTCACTATTAATATTGAAAGATAAGCATATGAAATGATGGCCATGGACCCGATCCAGAGTTGGAAATTATGAAGAAAACAGCAATCTGAGCTAAGACACGGCGTTTCCTAACACAACTCACAACTGAATTCAGTTTAAAAGTGAAGAATGTTTGTACATTAAGCAACATTAAAGTATACACCCCCCCCTCTTATTTTTCTATTACAGAGTAAGAAGCCAACCTAGTACCTGTATATGCCTCTCTGTATTGGACCATATTGAACCTGATCCAGATTTTGCTCGCGGAAATACACACAAAACATTGAACATGTGTACTCCCTATGCAGAGTCCCGTGAGTAGGAACTACATATGAAAGTAAATGGAATGAGTCAGGGTTGCCGACCTATAGTTTCTCAAACTAAAAGTCAGCATTATGGGNGTAGGNTGGAGGNTGTGATTTATGCAAATCACTCACAAAGTCCTGCTCCCTAGATACATTTGCAATGAATAGTCCCTTATTAAAGTGGCAGCCATATATTATATATATACAGTAATTTAAACTTACATATTAAATGAACTGTACATGCTCTTAACAATCATTCCGTCAGCCTTCCTCTGCGGTATCTGGGTAAGCCATGCTGCAAACGAAAGTGGTTGCGCTACCGGCTACCAGTGAACTATTCTGTTCATGCCATGACCAGCCAGCTCGGCCACGGCTACATTTAGCCCAGCATTATTCCGGTAGCAGCAAGATGGGTGGGTGGTATCANATAACAAAGAGAAATAACACCATGGAAATGATAAATTAGGTGCACAAATGTACTTACTTATGTGGAGCAACACAATAAGGGGGCTGCCTGTATTCCATAGGGTATGGAGGGTATGGAGTTTGTATGTTTGTGTGGNTATCTTCCAGGGTCTTCCCCACTGTCCAAAAAACATTAAGTTCGAGGATTTCAGATGCCATTAATGTATTTGTTTCGTGGAGAATTAAAGCTGGTCACACACAATAACTATAGAATTATAGCGATAAAAATAGCATTGAGTGGTGAAGTAGAAACGGAGAGTCATTTAAGTGCTAGGGGGTCGTGGAGGGCGGCGGAGAGGAGGAAGTCCTCTTATTATTGTTGCCCACATTCCCGATATTTACTTTTATTTTTTGCAGCCTAAAGTTGTCTGTGCTCCATGTGGATGGTAGAGGACAGAATAAATGTCATATCTTCCAAAATAATGCTTAAACCAGTAGGTATTTATGACTGATATAGAAAGAAAGATAGATAGATGGATAGATAGATAGATAGATAGATAGATAGATAGATAGATAGATAGACATATGGTGAACCCAGACACAGTGTGTTTTATCTCTATGTAGTATTGTATAATTTAGCAAATCATTAGGTCAGTGACGATAGTTTGTTGGTATTTAAGGTATATGCCCATTAGGATGCACTGATTTCAATTAAANTAACACTTATAAAATGTAGCATAACATAAGAAAAAGTCACAAAAGGTGTATACCAAATGTAACAAATGTGTTATACCAGATAGAGAAGAACACTAGAATACCGTGCTTTCCTCCGGACATTATTCTGTGAGTGTGACATTGCCTTATACTCCTTGCTCTCAGTTNCTGACAATATATGGGTGCTGCCTCTATGATATACACCAGGGCAGGCGAGTCCAGGACTCATTGACATGATTGAATTGTTTCTTTAGTTCAAAAAGCTTTACACACAGAAATCTCAGAAGCACCATACAGCTTAGCAAATTGTATTAGAGGATATGATGTCTGTCAAGAATAATCTAATAAAAAATGGACCACAGNAAGGTATTTATATTTATCCCTTCAGTAAATGACGCAGGACTACAGAGACACTTAAGCTGGTACACACGTATACAATCTTAATTGACCTCCAACCTTCCTGTTGGCCCAACATTTAACAGGTGTGTAGTCTCACNTGACCACTAGACACATCCAACCTGGGTCACATAGTAGGGTCAACTTGGTCACCAAACACACAACCAATTTATATCCACACTATCTATGACTATGTGGCTGCTGTATCTGAATCTGTTCCCAATTCTTATGTCTTTGACAGGAGGTCTGGTGTGTATGGTGGCAGGATTCTTTTTGCAGGTACAGGTGGAAGGTCTGGACAATTGTATTTTCATGAATCGAGTGTGAGCTGCTGCTATAGGATTGTGCACACCAGGGCCAGACTGGGACTAAATATCAGCCCTGTCATTTAATGCATACAGGCCCACCTAGCGCTATCCACCAATCAGACTGCTGATAGACTTTTTTTCTAGCCGGCAGCCAGTCAGTGAATGGCTGTCAGCACACTGATGGTGGATGGCTGCAGCACTTTGTAGCAGCCCATCACACCAGTGGCCCATCTGGCATTTGCCAGAAGTGTCAGATGGCCAGTCAGGCCCTGATGCACACATTCTGGCTGGGCGTTAGATCTGAAGAGGACTGGACATGTGCATACCCAATTTACCGGAAAAGTATAGCAATAGCCAGGAAAATCACAAATCTCACAACATTTAAACCAAAGCGGACTAACCTGTGGCCAACTCTACTGTTATGCAACCCTAAGTCCTGCCAAGTGCCGAGGCAGTAATAGCAGGCTGGAACTTGTANATTCACTGTAACTGCACAGCTATATGTTATACAGACTATCAGTTATAAAAATCAATCCGTTTTACAAACTGCCCTGTATTCATCCAGTGCCATTCCAAGTCTAGTGCTCGGTCTGCTGACTTACACCGTATAGCTTACAGACATCTATTAAAGCGATTTAGATGGATAGATGTGGCACCACAATTCTTCCTAGAAGGGACACAATAAAGCCCTTTTTATTGCTGTTACACTGATATGTCAATACAGTTTATAAAACCACATTTCCAGCGTGAATTGACTCGTCATGATCAACAATGATACATTTGCGCTCTCCTAGCATTCATCCAATTTAACTTTAATTTATTGCACATTTTATCCCGTTGAATATTGATTAAGGATTACACATCAAAGTGCAGTNGCCAGCAATTGGCAGTGCTTTTAGGAATTGAAGCTTGTAATACAATCTGCACAAAGGATGGATACACTCAGCCCTGTAGCTGCATGTCTTATATGGATGGCACAACCAAGAGACAACCACCTTCCCTAATGGGATTTAATAATTGCATTGCAAAAGCCTGTGAGTTTTATGCCTAAGGCGAACATGACTAAACTCTATGTAACGCTAAATACCAAAACAAACAGAAATGAGAGCTTATATTCCACTCTCTCCGCGGTCTGGTAATTCACGTAACATGGTGTGATTCCTTTACATAGCTGGAGAGATCATGCAGAAGTGAAGGGTGCTACTTCTGGATAAGATTGCAGCTTTTGAACACATGGGAAGGGGTGAATGACTTATGGTCCGAGTCCTAGCACAGCAGGGGCGAGATCCTCTTTTAACACCACATGATGAATGCAATTTTAATCCTTTTGAAGTCACCACAAGTCTGTTTGTTTCTTCCACGTCTTCATTGTAGATCTCAAAGTGATCTTAAAGTAAACGTGAATGAGAATGCAGGTGCTGACACGATGTTGCCCTACCAAGTCCCTTTTCCCTTTGCTATATGACTGGACTAACATGCAGTCTTGCCATTTAACCCAATCTGTCAATCTCCTATATTATTCAACAAAACACAGGAACCCCCTGTTCTGGTACAATGTAACAAATGAAAGAAAGAAAGAAAAAGAGACANATTATCTCNAGCTTCTATGTTACTACAAATTGCAATCTTGTGAACAGAAGCTGCTATCCCTATGGCAATGCCTAAGATATTGTTACTACCAGGTTTCTTCCCAGTGTATACGTTTCCAATAATGAATCCATCATTATCTGATATCTAAATATCAGCTACTGTCATCATGCAAAAGGAGTGAGTAGAACAAACACCCCAAACCTGAAAGTTAAATAGTTTATATAAAAGTTCTCTTTTATCTATTGGTTTTATTCATTTTAAATGTTAACCTTAGTAAGGTCCGCTGCTGATCTTACGTGGATCAGGGATGTCAGTGACATTTATCCTATTACACCTCTCCCTGTATAGAACCCACTAAGTAGCATCAGCCAGCTCTATAAGATACAGCAGGAGGTGCAATAGGATGGATGTCACTGATTGACATCCACAATCAGCAGGGGNAGAGCAGCAGGGGTAGTGATAGCATAGTATCGCTGTTCATAGGTAGATTGTGGCTGNCAATCAGTGATATCCTTTCTATGGCATGCCAACCTAATTTCTATTTTTGGGGGGGCCCATTTGTGTGTGGGGACCTAGGGGTGACCGCCTGATTGCTCTGTTGCAGATCCAGTCCTGGCCCAAAAATATTTTATTTGACTAAATCTGGGCATACACTATAAGATAAATTGTTGCAATCGAAAGATTTTTCAAGTGAGGGCAAAACCATGTTGAATTGCAGGGGAGTTAAACTGAATTAATTGCAATCAGTATTACAGGTGAGAGATGATGTTTCCAGCACAAGTGTAATAACAGTGTAACAGTAACGCTGGTCAGTATCTGTGTGCAACATGCAAAAATAAAGTATTCTCCCTGCATGCACACACTGACATTCATTTTACCNCCCCTGCAATTCATCATGGTTTTACCCACTCTTGAAAAATCTTTCGATTGGAAAAATGTATCTTATAGTGTATGGCCAGTTTAACTAGCAATATTGTGCTGCCCAGGGGAAAGTATATATGCTGACATTTGGCATTACAGCCAAAGGGAGGACAAAAGTGTTTGAGGTGCAAAAGGAGCAAATGTAGGCAAATGTAGGCTTTGGAATCTGTGTTTACTCTACACATACTCTATACATGTATGAAAGCCATTAATAGTCCAGAAAATCCACTCTAGGCAGCCATGATAATATCAAAATTGTTCAATGAATAATTATATTATAATGAAACAGAATTAAAAAAAAGGGAAAGTGTAAATACTTATTAACAGGTTTTTACATAGAATCAGTGGGTTATTTAAAACTTTAAAAAAATTATTTAATATGGGAAATACTCTGCTCTTATGCCCTTATTTTAAATGGCAACTAGAGAAATAGCAGATATATAAATATAGCGATAAACAACATCTGTGAAAATGTATACTATTGCATTCTATTTCTATATAAGAATCGTATTATGCATTGCAATACCATCATATTATGTTTAATCATTCATATCCATTTAGTCCCTGTGGAATGTACAATCTAATTTACCATCCCAGACACACAAACACAGATGCACACATGAGAGCCAATTTACTTTTTAAACTAATTAACCTACCAATGTTTTCTTGAACCATGATAGGAAACNGCGGCTGCCAGAGAAAACCCATGTAAACACAGGAAGAACACATCAATTCTATACAACCTGGTTACAGGTAATTACAAGGTCCCCCTCCCCCCGCACTGCAGAGCACCAACGTTGGGCAATCGTGAAGCCCTAAGTCGAGGGAATTACCAAAACCTATTTAAAAATATTACATAGGTTTTATACAGGGTGGCTGCCTTTATTTTAAATAAAAAAACAATAAAGCACATTTTAAATGTTGGGACACAATATCGTTATCGGTCCGAATTGTGGATTGGTAATAATTGGTAACAATATAAGTAGAAAAAAAAAACACACAAAAAAACCACTTGTACTCATCGGAGCCACCGGAGAGGTAAGTATCCAGGAGAGGAAGTTCTATTATGACTGACAGACACCATGTGTAAATTTTACATAAGTAAAAGATATGGGCTCCATTTACTACTGCAAAAATTCAGATTCAGGTGATAAAATCTAATGTATCTCATAAAAACAGGATTTATCTCCGGAAATCAAACTGCTTAATATTTACAAAGCTATGGTTTCCATGCCAATCAATCGCTGGCCCGTTCTGCTGAATGTGGGTCATCTGATCATTGTATTTACTAACCCTCAGAGCAGAACTTCTCAATCCACTCTGAGTGAAGATGGCGTTATTACAAGAATTCCAGNGATCTCCCCCCAGTGATCTTCCCACAGACCTTCCATTTCCTCCCACTAATAGCTATTACATATGGGGAGACCGCTGGAATATGAATCAAATGTAAATGAAATAAAAATACATCACAAAAATCAGACTGAAAAAACATAACGCGATAGTCACCCATTCACAGAAGAGAGGGAGATTCATTCATAGCACTATGGGTACAGCTATTCCTATAGCTTCTTTGTCTTTATGGCCCTTTATTAGCCAAAACCTTCTGCACCCACAGCCAGGAGCAGGGCCACCATCAGGGGAAGACTGTCCTGGGCCCGGACTGAGTGGGGGCCCAGCACTGGCAGCATGATGCTCAGTGCAGTTCCCAGTACTGTCCCTGTGGAAGCTGCACTAAGTGTGCAGAGAGCGATAGCAACGGGCCCGGCCGGACAGAGTGAGGCCCAGTAATATCGCTGTCTGCTCACTCAGTACACATATTGCCGGGGAGGGAAGGGTGTCGGCAGGGCCGGTGCTAGGTCTGGGGGCGCCCTAGGCTGACCTAGCACCGCGCCCTTGACGTCAAAACGCACGACGTGACGTCACCACGCCACGTATCGGCGTGACGTGATGACGTCACGCCAGTTGAAAACTACAGTGGGTGGCGGCTGGGTGACCGCTGGCCGGCCGCCCTCCCGGTGTTTACTTTTTTTCAATATTTTTTTTTATTACCTCGGCCACCTGCCCGACCGCCCGCCCTCTCTGCCGGCCGCCCTAGGCGAACACCTAAGTTCGCCTAATGGGCGAGCCGGCCCTCGGTGTCGGGAGGTGTGGGTTTAGAGGGGCCCAGACCTACCAATTTTGTCAGTCTCACTTCAGTGCCAATGTGGTATATATTTTCTAATATGATCTTGGGTACTTGTGGTGACACCCNCTTCCCCAACTTCCACCATCCCGTCCAAACCTTTCCCCCATACCCAGGCCTTGTCCACGGTAGTTACATTGCTGATAGGGGCTATAGATGCTTAGAAACACTACATTCTAAAGCATAAATGTGCCCAATATATGCATGTAACAAAAGCCAATGCAGTCACTGTCTTGTGTCTAATATACTACATGGTCTAGGGCATATTGAAAAGATATAGAAGACATGGGGTCTGCTCTGGTCACTCCGGACTGGACATATACTTAGTGGATGTAATTCATCNAGTCACATTGCACTGATTGCCTTTGTCTCTTTCTGCACATGCCAGAAAACCGATCCTCGTCTTCCTCTCTTCAAAAGGCCTTTCGCACATATCCTTAAGCCCTGTTTTTTTGTGTTTGTCAACAAACATTACAGGTCAGAATGAACCATTATCATTACTGCTGAGACATTTGTTGTGGATTCTTTATGTTTGACCCGAGGGTATGAACAAGCAGAATCCTGCAATACCTTTGTCAATCTCTTTTTCCTCTCTGTAAGCTCCCCTGGGAGATGTAGAGATTTTTAATCAAGTAAAATTGAAGAAAAGATTTTTGGGAGCGCAATATCTTTTGTGACAGGTTTTCCATCATGCACCGATAACATCTTTCTTCTTCAACGGCACTGTCCTGAGTTAGGCAGAATATTGTATTTTAATAAATTTATCAAAGATATNAAATCCTATCTTCAACTTTTGTAACTGCATTTTGCCAGCAAAACTGTTTTCTGCAAAGGTTATCACAGCTGGCATGGCTAATTCTATCAGGCGTGTACAGGCACAGACCTGCGGTGCTTATATAGGAGCAGAGCAATGACCACTGGGTGCACCTATGACATATGGTAGTTACGCTAATCACAAGATCTACAGTATTAGCAGTGATATAGGGCAAGTGTGCGACCCCAAAATCTCCCTAANATCAGATAAACACTTGACATATTTTACATCATTTTTCTGGATATATTTTGTGCAACTTACAAGTGCAGCCAATCCTTAATAGATGACAGACATCATCCCTTTACAAAGACAAAGGNCAGTGACGTCCTGATACATAGAGCCCTTCCAGTCACATAGTACTGATGCACATGCCTAATGTAGGACTATCTACTATCTACACAGAATGCATTTTTCCAAATTTATTTTGACAATGAATGTATTTTCCAATTCACCTCACAGCGATAAATTATAAGGCTGAATCCCGGATAGGACCTTATCTGTGTGGAGTTTATATGTTCTTCCTGTGTCTGTGTGGGGTTCCACTGGGTTTCCACATCCTAAAAACATACCGGTAGGTTAATTGACAGCTNACTAAATTGTCCCTAGCCTATATGTAACTGTCCCTATGTATCAAATTGCCAATCTCCCCACCACAACCTAAAACTTATCCTGTGCTGCCCCCCTCCATTGGAACAGCCTACCCCAATCTATAAGGCTGTCTTCTACCCTCCAAGCCTTTAAACACTCATTTAGTGGTTTCATTCTACCACTATAATACACTATAATATATGTGTGTATATATATATATATATATATATATATATATTTTTTTTTTTTTTTTATAAAAGCTGCTCAGTATAGTTCTCCTTAACATACTGCGCCAGTGACATCTGGCTGACTAGCGCTCACAATGGAGATGTTTTGCCCTAGACAATACAAAAGGCTGATTACTACATTCTGCATTCCTTTCCAAAGCTCCACAAGTCTCACTTTACTCTAATTGTTAGTTTACACCTCTGTCCCTGAGGGACTCTCAGATAAAAACACACCAGGAGCCCAGAATACCAGGGAAACGAAAGGTGATATAAAAAATCAGAAGCTAAACGTCTTCTAATTCCAGGTAGATATTGAATACAGGACACCTGGTGAGCAGAGCTTTCGTACTGTGATTTATGGAATTAGCTGGCAAATTAACTTTTATGTGGCTCAAATGCCGCTTCCCATTTGTTCTTGGTGCTGGCGTTTGGCATTGATGTAGCACATCTGCTTCTAAGTTTTGAAAGCTTTCTAAGTCATCTGCATTATGCTGGCCGATAGTGCTCAGTAAAGGGATAAATACAAGGGACACTATAAAATGTGTTATGTAATTAATGAACCAAAGAAAAGCATCTTTCAATGTGAGCAATAAACTGAAGAATGTCACTAACACTATACAGGAATACAAATGAAACGACTATTAAGGAGAAACTGTATTATTGCAATGATTATTGGCTATTTAGAAAAAAACATATTTGTATGGTTAAAGACCTTTAATCCGGGTTTTCTGTATACGGTTATTGGGGTTTTGGTGTCACAGCATGTAATCAGAGCCAGGGAGATTTTGTATGCAGTAGCTTTCACTTGTGACTGCAGGATATGCTCCCATCCAAGGTGTTATTGCTGATGGGATAAAGAGGGATAAGCATAGGCAAACAACTAAACTTTACTATTCTGACAACCTAATCTATGAAGCCCACCTCTTTGCTCAGTGCTAATTAGTGACTGAAGGAATTTAAACATCAAGGTGCAAACCTGCCCTGCGATTTCGGGAAACTCTTTGACAAACAAATATAAGCCCTTGGGTTTGTGAGAAACTNGAATCATTGGATGAGGCTCCATAGAGACGGAGTAATCAGGGGAGGGTCAAGGAAAAGTTTGTAAAAGTAAAAGTGTTACCACGTTCCGATTGGCAGCCCGCAAATCGCTGTTTNCTAACCCCGGCGATCTGCCACTACATGGACTGGCTGCCCATTCACACTGCACAGTGGTGACCCAGGGTTTTCTGGGTCCCCACAGTGCATGGGCAGCCTGGGACCCGGCGTTTACTGGCAACCCCTTCTTTTTAGCTCCAGAGAGAGCCAGGGTTGTCGTTCAGACTAGCCCGTAAAAGCTGGGGATATCATGAAAAACGGCTTTTTCATGAAATCCCCAGCTTTTACAAGGCAATGGGGTATTTTTTAATAAATTCATATATCCAAACAATGATGGGTAAACAACAGTCAACACACAAAGGTGGATTTGGCCCTGTAATCAGTAATTGATTTAACCTAATATAAATCAATCAGCATTGCATGGGGACATCAGATTCAGCTCCAATTTACTTTCAAGTTCAGCTCTTCATAATCTGGCTTTTCTTACNCGTTAAAAGACAGAAACACTTGAAAAAAAATGTTTTCAGTTAACACTTTTAAACAGTGTCTCATGATGAGAAGTATTTTCTGTTGACATGGTGCATTGTATTCTGACCAATCGGAGCGGAGTTTCTACAATTGCCCTGGGTCGTATTTAGGAATTTTCAAAAACAGTTTTGGCCACGTACAGAAGTTACAGTAGGCAGCTCGTCTGTGCATTCCTGTCTGTGCAGGTCCATGGAATTCTAGTGTTATGCTGAATGGACACTGTCAGTGTGTGGAGCTTTGATGCAGATGGGGAAACAATCCTTATTACCAGAGTTGCACAGCCCCCGCTCGTACAAAATATGTTTCATTCTTTATGGCCTAAAGGCGCTGGGTGGGGGAGAGGGCACATTATCTGAAGATAAGGGTTTACAGGGATTATTGTGTACACTTACAAGACATTGTTGAAAAACAAAGGCGCCCTGTTGGTTCCTAGCATATATACTACATATATAAATTGGAATAACATAATGTATTGCTTTATTACAGAAAGCCTGAAATGCACAGGATATCTGCAGGTGATTTGAAAGGAGTACTGAGAACCATTAGCATCTGAATAGNACATAATTAGTCACAAATGAGCTGGTTATTTAACAATTAGATGTAATTAAATTGCAGCCGCAGCCCACTACTTCACTTCTTCAACTTAATACATTAACATCGGGAAAAGCGAATGATTAAGAAGTAATGTGGCGTCCTGGCTTCCTTGTTTGGTCTGTTTTAGAAATTCCACTACATATCTGAGCAACTTCCAAGCTCAGCACTTTTGTCTCCTAAGTGACATGATATGAGACACAGCAAGAAAATAAAACAGCAGACAAGTAGTAGCGTTGGAATCACACACCGTGATTGAGGATCCATTATTTATCTCCGCTGGGTTTATGTGGCCTTACATGTAGCTTTATATTGTCTTGTTTTCTTGTGTCCAAAGACCATTAATAACACAGTGATAAATTATGCAAACAGAAGAAAGTCATTTAACACTTGACATGTTTTAGGCATGAGCACGGACACCCACACACAGCTGTAGGCACAAATAAAAATCTCTTCTATAACACATCAATATAAGGGTCACAGATAAGATTTNGTAGCACCACCTTTCCATAACTGTACCAGTCAAAGTGCTTTGCATTTCAGGTCGTAGGGGTGANACAGAGGGACTGATCCAGAGTTTATTTTTGCAGACAAAGGGCAAGTATAGTGATGATGCACTGTGCAGAAAATCCAGAGTTCGTTTGAGTCAAGTTACATGCAAGTGACACACCATAATGTGCGCACATCACAAATCCAAGGAGAAAGATTTGGATGTGTTGAATTGTCGCAATGCGGATTTGTGTGTGCTAGCCTCGACACTTTAAATATTAAATAATGTCTATAATATGGTTAAGGAACTGCGTGCAGGGCTGGAAGTGGGGGTGTATACGGGGGTATGACATACCGCCACTTCTCCCACTGATGCAATTTAAAAACCTCAAATCCCCATGACTTCTATTATATTCTGTGTTTCCATACCGTCACTTCTTAATGTCCATACCCCCACTTCTAATTTTTCACATTCACCACTGACTGTGTGTATTGCGGCCAGCTTTGCTATGCATGCTCATGCTCAGTGCAAAAAGACACTAAAAAACAGGCGGATGCGCTACTCTGGATCATCCCCTGACTGTGTAACATTGGCTACACACTATCTCTGACTCTCAGCATAACACTCATAGAATAATGGTTACACACCACTTAGTAATCAAGGGTATCTCTGTAGTACCCTGCCTCCATAACAAACAGGATAAGCACAATGGCGGTCAGATTGTACAGACAGCTTAATAAACTGATTATTGAATAAGAGCAATTTAGGGCCAGTGTTTTGATGTTATTATAACAAATGCCGTACACAGCATAATATGCAGCTGATTGGCCCAATCATCAAGTACTGTGTGGTCTTAACTTAAGGAGTTGGGTGGATCAGAGGCTGTTTTGCATTAAATTGCAGAAAATCTTTTACTATGTAATACATTATACCCCAGGAAACAGGGTTTGTGCCTATTGATTGTACCTATATATTATGGGCCTGAATTGCACATCTGTTGGCTTTTTAGTGAAGACGACTCAGTACTGGAGTGATTGCAGAAAGATGGGCGTCCTGCTGCTCATCCGCCTCATCTGTGCTAGTGGAACAGGGAGTTTTACTGTATTTAAATGATAAGAGGGGAGTTTTACATATTTTAATGCTGCCTGCACATCCACCATAAACTCACTATAGTGAAACACTACTGGATATCCCCACCAACTGATATAAGGCTCTGATAGCCAGGGACATTGTAAAGTGGCCACTCAGATAATCAGGGCTATCTGCTGAATGCCCAGCGCTCATTCTGAAAGGACAGACTGGACAATNCAATTTTCAGTGCAGAACTATATTAAACAGTACAGTTGGTGTTATCGCCGCACTCTNTACAGTAATCAAGTAAATCAACCCAAGTAATGTGCTGAAAATTAACTTGAGTACTGTGCAATCTATCAGTCTGATTAGAGTGCAATGTATGGAAAGGACCAATTAAAACTGACACACAGCAGTGGCTATATAGCATGGTGANCGATATCTCTGGCTAACACAGCGTTATTTTAGTAGCCAAGAGTACTGCATAGTGTGTATCTAGTGTAAAACAGTTATTTAAACTAAGATCTCAATATCATTAAATCTCTTATGTCCGTCCTGTTAAAATATATACTATAATAGTA
>JABWIB010016762.1:2587-13650 GCA_016617825.1 Platyplectrum ornatum
ACTGCTTAGGATATCTCCCTCAAGTGCATTGATATTCTACATTATTGATATTGGTCACAAGCAACATAGATTGGTGACGGTGGATACTTTGTTGATGGTACAAGTATTATATTTACTTATATAAGTATTTCTAAAGTACGATATATATTTATATATCTTTTAGTGTCCATTATGGAATAAAAGTTATGTTTTAAAAAGTTGTTATTTATTATTCAGGCTCCCTATAGAATTACTTGTTTTTCTTGTATTTCTATTTTTTTGTCTATAGTTCATGAATACAATCTAAATGATCAAAGTGGAATGAAGAAGCCCCTATTCCAGGAAAAGGTATGTACAAGGAGATAGCTATTGAGAAAGCCTGGACGTCCATTTAGCCACACTGTTTATTATTCTTTCCACATATTTATACTATGTGAACTCATATGGAGTTTCAGAGCTAGATTGGGACATTGGAGTTATTGGTTCTGTTTTTAGTTTCTATGGATTGGATGCTATATCCTGCCTACCCAAACAGCAGTGCGAGCATGGGAAGGAGTGGGGAGTGAACTTCCCTTTCATTTTCCTCTCAGAAAAGCCAGAGGTCTAGCAGACCCCGTAACTTAACTCAATCGTATGCGTCAACAGTCTGTGCGACCACTGACTGCACATTTTATTTTCCTTTTCCCACCCCAATACATCAATTTAAATGTCCATCATGTCCTACATTACGCAAAATGGCCCGGTACGGTCCTATATGCCATTTGATTATAGATATTTTTACACAGCGTATATCTAATATCCTATTTATGGTTTTTATTCTATCCTTTTTGGGAAGTTGGCCTCTTCCAGGACTAGAATTGCAGCAGTGTGTATATACTGATTTGACACATTTTGTGATAGTTAATACATTCTATTATTTCCAAGTACAATGGCAGCTACAGTATATTTGTTTGCTGATGCACCAGAATAGGTGAAGAAAACCCTATGCACTGACATGAACATCAGATATATTTCCTTTTGTCTTCTAACACTGCCACATCCAGTGATTAGACACACACCCTCTGAGAGCATCTGCCTCTACTGCATAAATGTTGACACCAGAACAATGATTTTCAGCACATAGATCCCAAGACTAATCAAATTTCTGTAATATCAGCATGTGACCTTTTCTCTTATTAGTCTGTTTATTCATAGTGGAGTCCCATGATCCCTTATCACTTTGTGCATTGTTGTGTCGCCTTGAGCCTAGTTATTTTAACTATTCTTAGCAATAATTGAACATGATTACATTTGAATATAAAGTATGATGACTGTAACAAAGCATATGTTGGTTTTATTTTTTTAATTAAAAAATAATGGAACAACTTGAAAGACAACAAAGGACATAAAAATGAAACATAATAGCGACATTTCAGTGAAAAGAAATGCTGATTATTTCGCTGTAGATATAAGTACCCATCTCTTGATATGTTAAACATTGTGCTATATAAGTATTAAATAATCATATATTATTGTTAAACCTGTTAGATATTCAGTTTGGCTATTTCTAGTACAGTGGTACAAATAGAAACATGTGTACATATAACATTATAACATGTCCTTACAGGGCAGCCATCAGGAGGGGACAAACAGGCCTACAGTCCTGGGCCCGGACAGAGTGGGGGACCGGCGGCATAACTCCATGTGGAAGCTTTCTATTTGTATTTCCCATGTAAGTCACCAACGCCAGTAATTTCGTCTATGTGAGCTCCCTGTGCCAGGACAGACATAACGTCACATGGAGGGGGTGCCCAGGGCTTACCAATTTTGGCAGTCCTGGGCCCCTCTATTATTGACTGCGGCCCTGTGTCAAAGTGATAACAATCGCTATAGGATTCATACACTGTAACATGACCTTCCAATGTAAGATGCTTTTAATAGAACAATAGACTTGTATGAGAAACTGAATTCCATAAGTGTTTGGATAACCATGGTAATCACTCATGGAGCGTCAGTTTATATATTCTTGCCATTGTTTTTTCCTCAGCACCTGTATTCTCACACAGAGAAACACACCAAAATAAATAGAGAAGTACGTCCATTCTGTATAACAATTCAATACATAAGGTGTCCCACTCAAGCTTTAGCCACTTGTTTTCTTACTTATATGGACACCTGGATCACACTCCCATTCATGCTCTTCTCAGCTGTTCCATAACAAAATCTTCCCTCTTCCTTCTATTCAAATTCCAAATTGGATAGATCGCAATAGAGTAATATTGCACAAACAGCTGGTCTTACTGTGTGTCCCATCTACTTACACTTCCAACCTCTTGTGTTTTAGGCATGTATAAATTTTCATCAGCATATAAACATCATGGATCCATGTTCTAAATTTTTTTTTCCATTAAAAATTGTTTTTAAACAGATGGGTTATACCCTGATAGTGGTATATCTGGGTCCTACCAGGCAACCTCCCACAAGTATATTTCACTATTGTACAGATCTACTGGTTTAGATGTAAATGGACCCTTATCAATGTAGTCAGTAGATCTGTGCAAACGTGAAATATACCTGTGTGAGGTGGTTGCTAAACAAGAGTGGCTGGTAGGACCCAAAATCATTATTAGGGTATAACCCCTCTGTTTAAAATGTAATTTTAATAGTTTTAATCATTTTAAAAATGTTTCTTGTGTATACAGTACATCTCTAAAACACTACAGTATTAGTGTTGGATTTCACACAATTCAAACCACTCTTCTCTAGTATAATCCTAAGCACATTTCACTATATTATGTTATTACAGATATGGTAAATTATATGTTATTAATTCAATAAATCAGTACAACATATAAGTAAGCCGTTATATGAAAAACCTGAACTATTGACGCTCGGTTGAACTATGAATCGAATTAAATCTTTGTAGAAAACTAGATAAATTCAACCTAGATTTATACTCAAAACTAGATAAATGAATGTGCTAAAAACAGAAAGTACATATCTTGTTACTATGCAGGAGATATTCAGTAGGTCACCAAATGTAAAAATTGTATTGAAAATTGATAATATATATGTTGTGCCATATTTCATGAATTTATTATATTGTTTTTATCATTTCTTGCAAATGTAATGTGCCAAATGCGCTTTTATGTTAATTGTACAATAAAAGAATATTTACTAACAAACCTGAGTGGTTTTTTTATTGTTTGTGTGATATTCATGAGTTTATAAAAACTGTTTATATTGCTAAAATCTGTCATTATGTATGTGTTAACCATTGAGCAAATGTGTAAGAATATATTTCCCAGTTGAAAAGCTGAGTTGGTTGTCTTCAAGTAAATGTAATGCAATTATATATAGGCACATTGGCACACTTTTTTTGTAAGGAGTATCTTGAGCATAGATGTGTGATGGTGTATTGATGTCTCTCATTAAGGTAATTATTGTATGACAATTGATATAATGGCCATCAACATTGACAGTGGTCTTTGTCAGTTCCCTTGCTGGGGCCTTGACCAGGTCTGAACTCATTGAGTTCTTTCTCCCTACCCAAGACCGCGACTTTATGCCTACCTTCAGACTGCACCACTCCGATCTGAACACCACAGCGACATCTATATTTTCCCCAAAAACTGATCGAACTGGACTTTTATTATATAGGATATTATATTATTATTGTTTTTATAAAATATGACTATTGTGACATTAGAGACTATAACTATAAAGACAGCAACAGCAAAATCTATCAATGGCTCAATGGTTAGATCCCAATTAATTACTGTACATTTCCATATATGGTCATTATCATGGTGGGAAAAAGATCAAGATATGATGCAAATGAAGGCAAATAAATAGCATACAGTCTAAAGAAATGAAATAATGATAGACAGTAAGAGCAAGGATGAATATACTATAATGGAGATGGAATGAATGCAAGGGATTATAAGCAGAGCATTATGGATAGTAATGCATGAAGTGGTAACTTATAAGGCATTGTGTGAATAAATGAAAAATTATGAATGATAAATGTTAAGGAATACATCCATCAAGTGAAAAGGACTGAAGGAGTACCAGAAGTAGAAGTACAAATGAAGTACTATTAAAGTAGAGTACACAATATATATATATATATATATATATATATATATATATATATATATATATATATATATATATATATATATATAAAACCATCAGGAAGAGATGCCTTCTGACATTGTTGGTACATAGTACTATCATTATAAGCACCTTAAACCACCCTTAATTGCTCTTTCTTCTTCTTCTTCTTTTTTCTTTGTGCAAAATATTATTCCCCAATTATTTTATCACTCCTCCTGACTCATTATGCTGCTCTTGGTTCTCTTAACTAAATTTAGAATGCTCAAATATTGAAGAAAGGCACTACAGATTTTTAGGTCGTATAAGTCCTATACAGTCAGTTTATTCTTTCAAAAAGGCAAAATAAACATCCCAAGTTATATTTTTTGCGCTATGAAAGTATATATAGTACTTTTTCTCTCCAAAGAGTCCTCCTCCTTCCCCCTCTATGCCATCTGTTTCCTCTGTATGCCAGAACTCCTCATATTTCTCCCTGTATTTCCCCAGTGCTCGTAATTACCCCTCTATTGGGGGAAATTACTAAAGGTCGATTTGTTCAAATTGACAAAGGGAATTTATTTGCTTGTAGAATTGACAATTTTGCTATTTACTTCCTGTCAATTTGGCCTGTAATCGCCTGTCAATTTGAAATCCCCATTCTCAAATCAACATGGGGATTTCTTCCTTATAAAGCATACAGTTTTCACAATTACTAACTGTTGATTTGACAAAATCGACAATAGGAAAATTGACACCTGGTTAAGGGGATTTGACCCATTTCCCTAGCCATACCATTGAAACTATTTAAAGAATCCATTTTGATTGCAAAACATTTTTCATGTAAGTCTGATTATGTTTAGAGGGTTACATTGTGTGCTGATTGTGAATGAACCTAGTGTACCCAGCATTTATTTTGTAAATTGTTTATACTTTTTCAACTTTACTGTCATGTTGCATCTGTATTTTTTGGCAGAACCATGTGGACCATGTATTACTGTGCCAGGTAATTGGCTGCTAATAAACTTACCACAGCAGTAGCTGATGAGATAATGGTCAAATTGACGGTCCATTTGGCCAAATCCCTGCGAATACATAGCAAATCGATGGGGACTTGAACTCAAATATTCAAGTCAAATCGGATCAAATCGACTGGGATTTAAAATCTAAACAGTAAATCGACCAGTAGTGAATAATATAAATCCCAAAGCCTTGACAATTTCAAATCCCTGCAATTTGAGTCAATTTAAAATCCCACTCCAATCAAATTTAGTAAATTCCCCCCTATGTATTTCCTTTACAAAGTCCTCTATCTCAAAGCTATTTTATCTGCTTCATCTCCCCAGTTTTCATTTTGATCCTATGCAATGCAGATGTCTATTTTAAGATGGGAATTGTACCCATAGAGGACACTATGTACACTTACTGAGCCTTACATAATTATTTTCATTGGTGTACATTTGATGCTTTTACATAATCGACATTTAATGACCTTATCATGTGATTTTTATGTCATGGTTAGTGAAATAATGATGAAGAATTCACTATACTATGCGTGGTTTAAGTAGAAAACTCTTATTACATGCAGTTTGATTAATATATTTTCATATAGATTTCAGTTTTATCAAGTTAAATGTAGTAAGAGTGTTCTATGTAAAAATGAATATATCAATGTGTCCTGCAAATGTAATTTGTACAAACTGAATGAAATTATGTTGCAGAAATATGTGGATACCCTTAGAGGAAATGTGATTTACCAAACTCACTAGTCAGCATTATACAAGTATTCTATCTTTTTCTACAAAGTATGTGCAATGCTATTGAAGTTATGCAGCGCTATAATATTGATCTACTCTGCAATCTGATTGCTACTTCATAATCAGGAAAGAAATCCTGTTTTTCATTTGTAATAAAATGGAATACTTCTTTACTTAGATATTTTCAAATATTATATGAAGAAGCAGGATAAGATTAAATAGAGAGCAATGCAAAGCTAAAGTAGAATTAGGATGTAATATGCAACCAATATAAAAAGAATGGCAATCAAAGGTAAAGTGATCAGAAGATGCTCCCTCAGCTGCCTTGAGACATAGCGCCAAGCATGAAACACATTGGAAGACATCAGCTGCTTAAATGTTTCATCGTCGTATTGGCTTGGTCCTGGGACTTTAATTATTTATACTCTTCTGACCATGTTTTTATTTGTTTTTTTTATCTTATTTATTCTATTAAATTATTATGTATATAATTTTTACATCATATTACACTATATTTCTTCCTTTTCTTTTTCCTTTTCAATGCTGAAAATACTTTTGATAAGAAGAGCATGCCTGTAGGAAGTCTTTGGGTCCTGAATTTTGCATTCACTGGAGATTGCAATTTTTTTTATTCACTGAATAGAATACAGTGCAGTTTGCACAATTATTTGTTGCGCATTGCATTGTATAGGCTATATTGGCCAGTGCCACCAAGTGGTTTATATTATACTGTATTTTTCCATATTATATGTTATTTTTTTTTGTTAATATTATATATTTTTTACATTTCACAAGGGCTTAAATATTTTTCTTAAATTATATATATATATATATATATATATATATATATATATATGTATATATGTATATATATATATAGTATTTTTATGAATACTCTAAACTATCTATCTTATATGGACTGCTATCTGAGACAAAAATAAAACAAGTTCATATGTTTACTACAAAAACAGTTATTTTTTTATGAATTGTAAACAATTATGTTATGTTTGTGTTGTAGCAGTGTGTTCTTAATATATTGCAGAGAGATGCTAATATTTGCATGAATATTTGCATGTATTTAAATATTAAGATATGAAATTACTCAAAATCTGTGAATTTTTTACACTTGTATAGTATATTATATAAAACCTCACTATTTTCAATCATTGGGAACCGAATCCAGATCTCGAGCCTATAACCGAACACAACCCGCTTGTTCATAGTGAAAGCTGCAGAGGCACTACTTTACCACTGAAATTATACAATTGATCTTATTATTCAGCTATTAATATTACTATGTTTGAAGCACTTATAGTGACAAGTAGATCGCAGGGAGCCCATCACTGTGTTTTTATTTGTTAAACCTGCAGTCTATAGACTCCATTGCTTTGTGAATAGATAAATACCCTTGAAATGTATGGAAAATATGTCAGTATGATTTAATTCCCTCTTTTGTGATTATTTACAAAGGTGGCCATTCAAGGGCAGATTTTAGCCAAAACCCATGGTTATCGAAGACAGGGTGATCACCCGTTTGTTAGTGCCAAATTTCCACGAGAGTGATATCGTCCTCATGGATGGTCACCTCAAGCCTGCGAGTGCCGTGATTATGATATTCCATACAGATAGATAGATAGATAGATAGATACATACATACATACATACATACATACATACACAGTAACCTATTTGTTGATCCTGATGTGCATGCAAATCACCACATATTGCGCATCTTGTATTTCAGAGTGCAATATGGGCAGGCTGTGTGTGATCCAAAAGTGCATGCAATGGTACCTCTGAATACCTGTGCAATTACTGGTACAATGCAAGCAAGATTGCTGTAGTTATATAACTATACACACTACAGGTTAGTACACAGTAATGTTGTCTGTAAATAGAGGTTCTGATTAGTGCGAGTGCCTCTGTGGGAATGTAAAGGGTAGATTATAAGCGCAAAGGCTAGACCTCTNTTTTACCAGACTTCCTCAAGCGGTTTGCAGAGGTTGGGTTTTTTTCTGGCACTGTGCTTGTACATTGCAGGTTCCAGATGTTCAGTGATGAATCCCATAGCTAGGAGATCTATACAGGGAGATGTGATTTCTTTTACACATGACTAATCCCTGTGATGTGAATATTGTTATGGAGGTACAGATCCATGCAGGAAATTTTAGGGTAAGGTTTTGCATATGGTATAATTGACCAGAACTCCGCATGAGAGAGGGGGGGGGGGTGGACAGAGAAGTGTTCACTCCCTTCTCCTATACAGAGTATGTGCGGAAGCCTGGATCCAGTCCAATGATTATGTTTTAAAGTTATATTCTGAAAATAAGAATTCCTTGTTTAGGAAACAATATAATTTTGGTTCATCAGACCTACAAAACTATCTATAAAACATATCTGAACCATTTCATCTCTTGACATAGTACTTTTATCTGTAGTCCATTATCTCTTGTTCCCACACAGTAACATCCACAGATATAAAACTAATCAGAAAATCCTATTTTCTATGCTTTAACGATTTGCCTTTAATCCCACCAAATGAAAGTAGACTAATCTATCCTAAGAGTTGACAGACATTCAGAAACAAACTTAGTTCCCTTTTGCAATGTTTGTATTAATATTTCAGATAATTAATGATCCGACTTAAATCTTTTCTTCTCGCAAATGATTCAAACTATAGAATTTTTGTATTTAGGTCACAAATTGATGTCATTGTTATACTCACTGCTTTAAATTTCCCTTGGGCATCGCTTAATATGTATAAGCATCTCAGCATTATTTCAACAAAATAGTGGAGGCAAAACAATTGGTCAATTCACTTTGTGTCTGTCAAAAATCACCTTCAGTGAAATCCTGTTTGTAATTTATATGCGATTTATGCATAGGAAAGATTAACATGCTCTGACAATCACTTGTTTTGCTTTTAGCCATCTTCCTCTTTCACCACCTGCTGTATCTTCCTTCTGCTTTAATCGTGCTGTTGACAGTTTCTAGCAGTAAAGATTACAATTATTCAGTGTGACAGGCAAAACACTAAATTAAAAAGCAATCAAAATGGCTTCATTTTTATATTATATAGTTTTGACTTCAAAGCAGATGAAAAGTATGTTTTCGCGCATTTCTTTATTAGAAAAACACATTTATTTCATGAAACAATGAACAAACAAAATACTCCGGAGCTGATCCAGAGCTGCACTTATACCTATTTTTTTAAAACAAGTTGTTTTTAGTTAGCTTTGTTACTGATACTAGTTTTCTATGGGAGCTTGACCACTCCCCAATATGGCTGCTGCACACTTTCAAATGGAGGGCTGTCTTACTACAGACATCCTGGTTAATGCAAAATGGTTGGGGACTCACCTACTGGAGGTGCCTTGACGCTTGGCAGGTGAGCTTACCCCAATATAGCTATATTGTGAACTAAACCTCCTCTATATGGTGATATACAGTATACTGTTTGGTTTGGAGCGCCAGACTTTCCCTGTTCCTTGTAGCTGATATGTATATGTGTTACATAGACTGACTTGTGCTTAAAATGCATTTCCAGACACTCCACCCTTAAGAGCGTTATGTGTTACAGTATTATATTGGTCCCTGGGCTCTTGTTTCTATGTCCTGTTGATATCTAATACTGATCTGATACTTCCATAGGCTTATATTCTGAATGATCCCTTGGTTGTGACCCCAACTGAAGACCCTGTAGACAGCATACAGCTTCATACCACCCAACATTTGCACACAGGAAACCAGAGCAAATAGGCCTCATTCCTTGTGCGCCACTAACCCCGGCCATGCCATACCCAGCTATGTCCATGTCCCGCTCAAGTCACACACAGCTCTGCCTAAACCCCACTCCCTTTTGCCACATTCACAGAAAAATAAAGGAAAAAAAAGCAATTTTGTTCCCTCTTCATGGCGGGACTGTGAGACACTCACCCGAAAACAGGACTGACCCATTGAAATAAGGACATTTGGGAGGTACTGTATACAGTAGCTAATCACAGTTTCAACTTCCAATCACTAATTCCTGGCTGTGCATCTGTGCACTGGATGCTAAAGGAATTCTTGATACAGCACGGATATCAGGAAGAGACCCCCTGAGGAGTGGGTGATCTCCCTATTATCAGTTTTCACAGTATACCGGTATTCTGAAAACATTTATTCACTGACAATTTAACAGTCAGTTAATAATGATACTGCCTTTTTCATTGAGAAATAGTTTTCTTGGTTGTGCTGTATATGTCCCATGGGAGGAACTGCTTAACAGAAACATCCTTTTTGGGGCAGTTCCTTAAGAGTACTATCACAATCTCCATGATAGACCTCTGGTCTCAGCCTGTCTCTCTCTCTCTGCTCCTGCTGTGGCTACCAATGTTCAGCCTTGGGAATCACAACCCAACACAATTCATTATTTCACAGTTTGTGTACACTTGATCATCATGCCAATTCTTCTACTGGTCCGCCGGATTGCACCGCTGTTTATTAATTCAGGGCCATGGCTTACCCAGCCCTTTTCCTTTGAGTTTGTCCTACTCCTACATTGAGGCTCATTTGGAACATTACGTACCTTCAGGCATTGTATATTCCATCTTTCTGATTAATATATGAAAAGCCTTTATCCTCACAGTGAAAATATATTTTAGAATGATATATGAGAACTACTGAGGTTCTATTGAGGTGAATTCACAGTTGGTTTAAGATTAATATTATTTTAGCTTGTCTATCAATGAAGAGGGGTTTATATAACAGGTTTTAGAGCTGTATAAACTGAGGTAATAATTCAAAATACCAGTTATGTCCACTTTGTTTGTTACTATGTTTAAATGTATTTCCTCTTGATGTATGTAGAAACTGTCCTTCAACTGTCATCTGTTTTAGTTTATATCCAATATTAAAAAAATTATAAGTGCCATTTGTTTGCTTCCATAGGTAGGCTAATGAAATGTATATGTTACAGTTAAAGTGCAGAAATCAGTTAATGTGCAGATTACCTAGGTAATATGCACATTAACTGTGGTGATCAGTTAAAGTGTAGGAAACTTGATCCGTTTCTCACATTACCTAGGTAATGTACACATTGCCTGCCGGGCACCAGTTTAAGTGCAGAAAAGGCTGAGAAATGAGTATGACAATAGTCAACATGGTGTAGAATCAAATATGAGCAGGCAGGAGACTTCTTGTTGCAGAGTAACAGAGTTTTATTCAGCAGTCAGGAACCCAGGACATGAGACAAAATCTCACGGATTGGCAAGG
>JABWIB010016779.1:0-11142 GCA_016617825.1 Platyplectrum ornatum
GTAAATGTTAGTGTCAAATCCACAGTTTATGCCCATGAGACTGTGAAACCGTTGAATGAACCTGCACTTACTGGACACTGCAGCCTTTGGCACAGTCTGCTTTACAGTTTTCTCAGAAAATATTGAAAGTGTTTCTGACAATCAATAAATACTGAAGCAGCCATTTTTATTGAGAAATATTTTACCTGGAAGCGCTAAACATAGTCATGGGGGGGCTATTAACACTACACACCTCCTTTTTCATACACCCCAACTGCTTTTGGGGGGGGGGCTTATGTATCCCGCCGCGGCCCGGACCTTATAAGTTGGGAGGTATGCCTTTATTTGCATAGGGCATGNCCTTTTTGTACAGAGACTGGATATTGCTGTCACAATCTCCCTGATATTCATTTATAAAAGTTGGCAACTCTGAAATATACCCACAGGGGCTTGAGTTACGAAACTGTGGCAATGGAGAAGTGGAGGTGTTACCAATAGCAACCAATCAGATTATAGCTAATATTCTCTAGCAGGTAATAGAACACTGAGACCACGGCCTAAATTTAGTAAGCAGGGAGATTGAAAAGTGGGCATGTTGCCCATAACAACCAATCAGATTCAAGCTCCCAGTTTCATTTTACAGCCAGGAGAACGTGAGCTAGAATCTGATTGGTTGCTCTGGGAAACATCCCCGCTTTTCCATTTACCCACTTAGTACATTTTGCCTCTAATATCTGATTGGTTGCCATGGGCAACATCTCCATTCCATTCCCACAGTTTAGTAAATAAAGGCCAAACTCCATTGCAAGCCCTCCAACATGACCCATCCCAGCAGCTACAAAATGCTTTGCACCTGAGCCCACAACAACCAGTTACTATGGTAACCACATGTGCGGCAAAGAAAGTTTCAGTCCTATCCCCTTTATTGATTCACCTGCCACTGATAAGTGTATTACAAGTCAATAAATACATGTGCAGCATCATATATTTTTATTCTATGTTTCATTATAAATACGGGGCAGCCTTACACATGAGGAGGAAACTGCTGCACAACAGAGAACAACGCCGCCCATTACAGAACGGCGTCCATCGCGCATGCGCAGACCGTTTGTTTCCCGTATCTATGGTAACGCTAGTAGCGTGCAGACAGAGCTGAAGATGCGGCTGAAGCGGTTCCTGCTCCGGTATTTCCCACCAGGTAATAATCGCTGGGGAACACCGGGAGATAAGGGCATCACACTTACATGTCACTGGGCTGCAGTATGGAGGGTTATGCGGACTCTGGGTTACTAAGTGTTACAAGTGTTACTGTAACTATAATGCTCAGTTTACATGCTGACACCCTGAGCCCGGTCCACAGTCCCTGTGTTCACCAGTGTGTGTGTATATATATATGTATATATATATATATATATATATATATATATATATATATGTATATGTATATATATATATATATATATATCTATATCTATATCTATATATATATATATTACTATGTTCCATTCCATTTGTATTAATGGTATCCGCTGTAAGCTCTGATTCATGTTAGAATATGTGTTTTTGCTAAAGTACAGCTTACAAAACAATCATTGCATGTATTGTATGCAATACTGATTCCAAAGAATGTATATAACAATGAGTGTATACATTGAGTTTCCAGATGATATTGCTCTATATATATATATATATATATATATATATATATCTATCTATGATTTTTCAGTGTAACCAGGGATTGCTCTATGATCTTTACACTTTACAAAGTCTATAACTAGTTGTTAAACTTTGCTTATGATGGATAAGGCTCTGGGGGCTCATCCGGAGTTAGGGAATAAGGGCAAAACGGTTGCAAATGTAGACCAAACACTGAACTGCAGGGGAGGGAAGTTTAAACTGTGAAAAACGCATTAGAGTTGAGATGTAGTTCATCTGTAATCTACAAATGTAACATAATGCATGCAATAGAATTAAAATCCATTTGCACCGCTCACATTGCTACATGGTTTTTCTCAGCTCTACACTTGCACCTCAAAAACGTTGTAAGTGCAACTCTGGATCACCCCTATAAGTTAATTAGAATTATTTGATTTATTTTTCTTAACACATGTTACAGTAGCTTTCAGTAGATACAGTTATTACTGGATGTGATAGGATATCCTTCCAGTTTTTTGTGATGATGCAGAGACACACTAGAGAAGTCATTAGGCAAGTAAGTCTCTCATTATCAGAAAAACTATTATATAATTATATAACCCACCCCTTCCCCCACTAAAAAAAACAACCGAACCCTATCATTTTAATGAGGAGACATGTTATAAATAGTTACTAAATTTAACTAATTTAACATTCACATTCTTATGCATTGTACTTACATTTCGTGACTTTTATGTTGTTTATTATCTTAGGAATTATTTTGGAATATGAAAGAGGTGGAGAACTGAAAACCAAGTCCATTGATTTACTGGAGCTTTCTGCTAAGTAAGTTCTGTCGCATCAATTCGTACCTTGACACAACTGAAGGAACCAGACTTAGACTTGCAATACACACACACCATTGTTTTATTATGGATGTGAATCCTCCTGATCTATTGGTGGGATGGGGGAAAAAATACAGTTAATACACTCTGGAAGAGGTATATGCGTGTAAAGTAAATTTCACCCTTACTATCCGGACTTCTGGGGTGTCGGAAGGTAGTGTAAGTTAGTGTCGTCTACATTCATGGAAGGCTGGATGCAGTTGATCCATATTCTGATCTCTGTTGCTGCATCCAGGACTGTGGATCCAGTGCAGAGCTACTAACAAGCGACCTGAAATTATTCATTTGACATTATCCTGAGTCTTAGTGGAGCACAGTGGTGGGTCCCCCTAATATTATCATCTTTACCTCATAGCATCTGCCACTCAGTGCTATCAAGTTCTGCCATTTTTATTGTGGGTTATTGTGAATTAAGTATTTACTGTATTTACTGGGGGTCAAATGTTTCCTCACATCTGTGCACCATAGGCTGCAATATACAGTTGTGCTTCTGACATATTTCTTTTTGTGTTAGCACTCTTGTACACAATCCACCTTATAATTAATGGGTTCTAGGGGGTATTCTAAAGTTGGTTTTAGACTTGTATACACAATTTAAATACAGTGCTCACTTGCAAAATATGCAATTGCCAAGTGTGGGTGGGTAAAGCACCCTTAACCTTCCTGTTGTGCCAACCGCTCCACGCTCTCAATGAACCCTGCAAACTGGTCCTACATATCTCTTCTGCTGCCAAACTTCAAATTGCCAAGACTGGAAATGCAATTTGATGCCTTCCATGGTGGCTACTATCAATATGTAGCCTCCATGGATTCTTTTACCTGCCTTATCCACAACACGATTCCATCTTTTCACAGAGTATGGGAACCCCGGTACACCCACTTTGGCTGCCCCATCCCTGGCATCTCTTGACCTTTCCTCAGGATGGTGCACACTTCATCTTCCTCTATCCTCCTTTTCCAATAGCGTCATGGTGTAATATTTGGAACCGTGTTACCTACCCTCGCTTTTCCTTCCATCCCCTCCCTTCCCTTCTATTTTTGCCTGTTTTCTGTTTAGCTCCCCTGTGGGTGGTATCCTCTCATGTGCTCCCCATTGTTTCGTTGCTATTGGTTGTTATACACTGTTTATCCTCATGCAACTGTTTTCTTTGCTTTTGTGCCCTCCTGCACCTGCTGTAAAGCAAATGTCTTCTAAATAAATTTTTTTTAAATGAAAAGTGAGTGGGTAAAACCATGTTGAATTGCAGTGGAGGTAAAATGAATGTTAGTGTTTGCATACAGGGAGAATACGTGTTGTTATATTGTTGTTATATTGTTGCATTACTGTTACACTGTTATTACACTTGTGCTAGGAAACATCTCTCATCTCTACTGATTTCAACTAATGAAACTTAACTCCTCTGCAAATTCAACATGGTTTTCCTCACTCACTCTTAAGTTCAATAGTATGTATGTCTGGATCCAGTCCAATGTCCACTCATATTATACTAATAATGATGTTGATAATCACTTTTGTTTATTAAAGGACTAATGTGGACCTACTGGTAGAAGAAATCCAGAAAGCTGAACCTCTTATCACTGCTTCCCGGACCCAACAAGTAAAACAACTTATTCTGAGGCTGCAAGAGAAGATTGGGCAGCAAGATCAGCACAAGTTCTATTTATTCAAGGTCAGTGCTTTTAGTTCTAACTCAATAAAATGGACCATGTTTCAGAAACTGTGCAAGTGCTAGTATATAGGAACCAAGACTGATTTGGCAGTATCAGATTAGCCATTTACCTTGTTAAATAGGTGTGTTCATACTGCGCATCAGAGATCTGTAGGAAAAGTTAGTAAGCATGTCATAAATAAATATGAAATAGATTTATTTGATAGATAGATAGATACTTAACATACACATTTGTACATGCATTTACCAACTGTATCAGAAGAGGGAGCTATTGCACTATTCATAACCATTTAATCTTTTAGACAAAACAAACAAATGAATCTTTAACATCCTAATTAACAATGATTTCATTTTAATGCAGCATGTAATCAGTTAACACAGCTTTAGTTTAATATTTGAATAAATACATATTTGGAAATTTCTAAAATCTCCAAAAAAGTATTCTAAAATATTTCCATAGGCCACTAACACTGTAACACAGGAATACTGGATACCGTGTCTGTTGTAAAGCTGGCCATACACTGTAAGAGAAATTATTCCAATCGAAAGATTTTTCAAGAGTGGGTAAAACCATGTTGAATTGCAGGGGAAGCAAACTGAATTAATTGCAATCAGTATTACATGTGAGAGATGATGTTTCCAGCCCAAGTCTAATTACAGTGTAACCGTAACGCTGGTCAGTATCTGTGTGCAACATGCAACAATAAAGTATTCTCCTTGCATGCAAACACTGACATTCATTTTACCTCCCCTGCAATTCATCATGGTTTTACCCTCTCTTGAAAAATCTTTAGAATTTATCTTATAGTGTATGGCCAGCTTAAGAAATGAAAAGTGTTTCTCTTATGTTTACCCACCGGGTCCTGTTCCCTGTGATACCAACTGGGGAAAGAAGTTATTCTTATATTTTATGCAAACAAATTCTAAACACTGCAGTAAAACAGGTTCTGCAGTAATATGCTGTGTGCAAAATTATTAAAACTACGTACATATAAAGATATTTAAAACATTGAGAAATACTGATTTTATGGCCAGGAGATGACTGGCTGACTCTCAGAGGAGACCAGTGGCATGTTTTTCCGATAAGAGTATTCATTTAAAGATATATGGCTATATATATATGCAGAGAGAGAGAGGAGGGAGAGAGGGATACATCATACAGGCTCTATTAAGGTGAGGAGGCAATGCAGAATGACTAGTCTCTACTTAATTAAACATTGCTGATCACAGCAACAGGGAAATCCTTGATGCAGAATGTTTTATTATAGATGTGTCTATTAGGCATAAGAGTTATTCATTGTTCTAATTATTAAATGGATTTGGGTAGACTGTTTATCTGGCATGTAGACATTTATACAGGTAATGAATTGATATAGTCTGGGGTTTCCACTCCTTTTCCATTTATTCATAAGGATCTTAATTACATGAAATGGTAACACATTAGAGTCTGGGGAAATGTTTTGAAAATGGGTCAATATAAATCAGTGTTGTTAATCATTCTAAAATAGAAATGTCCTCTTATCATACTATTGTAATGTTTCAAAGATATCGTCCTCCTTCCCTTTCCTTGTCTCCAGCCTGTACCTACAGCCACAGGCTCTGAATGCGCAGAGCAGAGATAAAACACATCCGCAGGCTTTGTAGTAGATGGTGCAGGCTTTCTCAGGAGATATATTTGGTAGAGGGTAGTTTTGTGAAAATACAGTGTTTGAAGTATTTCCTTATATAATTAAAAGTTTATCATATCACTCCTATGACTAGATGGTGCTTCATCTGCTTCTCATTAGTATATTGAATATGCAATTAATATTAATGAAGAATATTTAGACATTATAATGCAGCTTACTCCATGTTACCATCTATATCATGTTGTTTAGACTATCACCCTCTAACGCAGCTCCACATACAGTCAGGGGCCTCATCCTGGGACTTTGATCACTGGGGGCCACATAGCTACAGTGAAGGTCTTGCATGATGAACCCCTCCCCATTTTTCATCATTTTGAAAGTGATATGTAATATATATCAATTCACATAATGTCTTTTTGGTTATAAAATGCAGCAAAAGTATTACAAATATCTGTATTAATTGATATTAAGCTGATATATTGACCATTATTACAAGTTAGTCTGCAGGTACCACCCTCATTTACGTCTTTGAAGATGACGTTGCCATCTCTGTACACCACCTGGGTCCACCATTAAATACAGCCAACAGGATGCAATGGCTGACATTATGTACTCACATCCACACAGAAAACTGTAGTGCTCACACAGCAAGCCCAAGGGACAGATCTTAAACTTTGTTTTAGGGAAGGGGGTGGTTTAGTGGACCCCTCTCTTTTGTAGTATAGCTTTTTCCTCTCCTATTGTCTATGCTATGCTATTATTTCACTATGCCACTATGTATACCCATGGTATACCACGGTTTTTAGTTTCTCCCATCTGGGACAAATCAAGAGCCTGCAACATGAGAAGGGTGGCTTGCAAATAAGAATGGGGGGGGGGGCATTACATTCAAGCCCCACCCAGTCATAGAGCTGATTGGGGCTAAGGCAGCGGTTTACATTACATCACTGCCTGGGCCTGGGTGGGCTTGCCACCTTCCCCACAAAAAATAGTTTGCAACCTTTTCCAACCCAAAGTTATGTTCACAATGAAAGGGATCTGAATAGGACTCTTGTCTGCATGCCTTTCAGACACGCAGGATTTTGGAAGGATGGTTTCCAAATATTTTTTATTACAGAACCTGACCTGTTACCCATCTGATGGGTTGAGGATTATATATATATATATATATATATATATATATATATATATATATATACGGTATGTCAGTTATTATATATACTTTGCAATCTCCTAACCCATATACACTTTACTGTGCTTATACTGATTGGTAAGCCATCAGATGGTTGTATATTTATATATGTGTGTGTATGTGTATATATATATATATATATATATATATATATATGTTTGTGTATGTATAATACATTTATATTTAAATGTGTGTATAGATAGATAGATAAATGTATATATCACCACTGCAGCCCACAGCCTCTCCTCTGCTGGTGAGGCAGCCAAAGAAGAGACAGTCCCGTCCCTGGTGCTAGATACCTGGATTCCCAGCTATAGGCTCTTGGTGTGCTACTGTAAATTGTAAAAAAATATACACCGGCACCGGCTAGAATACCCCTCTCCTGTGTCATTTGCATTCTCTTCAGCAATTTTTATACAAGCAGACAACTCACAATAGTATTCTGCTGGGTATCAACTTGTCGTCTTTCCTCTCCTGTTGGAGGGTAATATCATTAGTAATCAAACTGGGATTATCACTTTCTCAGACCATTGAGTAATGAGAAATATTGACTTAATTTATTTCATTAAAAACTATTCATCAGGGTCCTTTAGACCAATGACATTTTAACATATATCAATAAAAGGTTTTCATCTTAGGTATAATTCATTTGTGACTTTTCACAGGAGTTGCATTTTTAAATAAACTGCAAGTTCCTAATGAATACAATAGATCTGGGCATGCCATTGCAATGTATTTTACCCATCATCCAATATGGCACAGCATGAGGCATATAATCCCTGCTCTACTTACAGAGGATAAACCAGCCAGGAAAAGCAGCAGCAAAAGGTGTTCCAGTTTCCTAGCACAGGGTATTACACCAGCTATCCATCTAATCCTGAATACACTCAGTGATATGTACCGCCCATAGTGCGTAACACAACCTGCAAGCAGCCTAAATATAGACAAGACTCAATTAGATTTTTGCATGTTACTTTTCTCACTTACGCTAATACAGCATTTCCATTTATTTCATACGTGTCAGTGCTCTTCCATTTTTAGTTTTTTAAATTTATCTAAAACTTCAAGCTGCTGTCAATACAGCCCGTCCTTCTGGGAAATAATCATGTTTTCACAGCTTTATTGATATTCTCTGACTCACTACAGCATCCTCACTGACCTGTTACTTGGCAGAGTTACTGACATGCTTCTATAATGAGAGGATTCTTCTACATATAAATTAAAATGAAATTCAGTCTATAGAAGTAGCTCTCAGGGAGCAATTTATAGGTATCACTTAATAAACAGTTGAGTCAGTCGCATTGACTGTCTGCTACTGATTTAATCTCAGTAAGTAAATAGAGTTTAATATCTATATAATGTGTGTATGACTATTTCTGTAGGCTACACACACCGATCAGCTACTGGTTAACAAGTGGTGTGCTGGGGGAATATATATTTTTCACAAATTTATATAATGTAACACAGGTGATTAAAATAAGGACTCAGAGGCAGGTTTTCCAGGGAGTATGTATTAAATGTCCTTTATACTATCCACACTAGCCGTGTCCATTTAGCATGAGCATAGCGCAGGAGTCATAAGATAAGGGTCTTGTGTGTTGCTTCACCTGCAAGGAAGTCTGTCTGTAACAGGGGTCTGGCTTCTGAACTCTGGGTCCTGTCTGTGTATCTGAATATTGTGTTTCTAAGTCCTTTCTACCAGCAGGAGATCATAATGTGCTGCCATGGATTGAAACGACTTTTATTTTCCTTCCAGGTACTCAGAGCTCACATTTTGCCGCTTACAAATGTGGCATTTAATAAATCTGGTTCCAGGTAAGAGATCCACTAAGTTCCTATAAACAGGCTTTAGATTACTAATGTAATGGAAAAGACTGACAGTAACTGTGTAGGCAAAAGCTATGTAAAATTACCTCTGCCAGAGCTTCTGTTATTATTTCAGTTTAGATGATTTTCCAACTTATAGTTAAAAATGTATGATATTTATTTTGTATATGTATAATTAATAGTTATATTTATTATTATTTAAATATATTTGCATATATGCAACTGGTATGGCTAATAGGCAGCCATGTTTTAGAAATCCACACATTGTATTGGTCTACTAGTAAGCTTAATTCCTCGTACATCAAGTCTTATTGTAGCCTTTCATACAATGCAGTATATTGCCATAGTGAATTATATGACACACGTTCCCTTCTTTAGCTTCATTACAGGTAGTTATGATCGCACATGCAAAGTGTGGGACACAGCTTCAGGAGAAGAGTTACATACGCTGGAAGGTCACCGGAATGTGGTTTATGCTATCCAGTTCAACAACCCCTATGGGTAAGAGAATATTCATTATTCAGATCCCCTTATAGTATACTGTTAATGACTTACCTGTCACAGAGAGGCTACCTACCTACTGGTGCAAGGTATCTAATGGGGAGTCTCATGTTCACTGTAGTCCCTGATGGTGGGGGCAGACTGGGCTGCAGTCTCTTAGCAGTTTGTAGTTTCTTGTGGCTACCTCTGTACCTGCCAGAGATCCCTAGGAAATGCAGATGAATGAATGATGACCAGGTAAAGAATTATCTGGGTTCCACACATGATGGAAAGCATATTGAAGATGTGACAATATGCACACAGATCCTGCTGGCCAGTCAGGCATTTTTGTGTTTTGTTTCGAATTTACTTATTTATAATAATGTTCATTGTGTTTATGTTTATTTTATTGTGTCATGTATATCTATTGGGATAATTCTTTAGCTATAGAGATATAGTGCAGAACCATGTTGGTTTTCCTCCAGTACTTAATTACTGATAAAAGTTATGGCCACCCAGGACTAAAGCACATAAAGGCCTACATTTACTAAACTGCAGGATTGAAAAGTGGGGATGTTGCCCATAGCAACCAATCAAATTCGAGCTCACATTCTCCAGCATGTAAAATGAAACTGAGAACTGATTGATCTGATCTCACGTTTCCAATCTCGCAGTTTAGTAAATTTAGGCCAAAGTCATAAAATGAAATTGACTTTGATTTCAAAGTAGTTTTTTTTACCTTTATCACTTTTAACATTTTTTTTAGCTACAATTTAATTATTTCTACCAAGTTTAAGTCCCTCTCATCAAGGATCTTGTGATTTTTGCCCCCTGATGCCACTGCAGCCTAGTCAGCCACATGGGTAATCAGGCAATGGCCATAGATGAAAAAATGCCAGTGTGTACTCCACACCATAAGGTACCTTAGACCAGAGATCAGATTTTCACCTATCTCTGGATATGCATACGTGTAAAGGGAAACAGAATAGTCCTCTTAAATATTGACCTCGCACCTAATAATGCATGACCTCTTTTTTGGTACATATTATGTGTTAAAACTGTATTCATTTTACATTTTTTTACCTCTATTACCTCTATCAAATTGTAAGATAAAACTAAAATGGTTTTCTTTTCTTACAGAGATAAAATAGCCACAGGATCTTTCGATAAAACCTGTAAATTATGGAGTGCAGAGACAGGAAAATGCTACCACACATTTAAGGGGCACACAGCAGAAATTGTAAGTACTTCTTAGTTCTGGTATGGTTTACCAGGGACAGTGACTGTGTGGTCTTCATTTATTCTGCGACACTCATTGTCTGCCACATCTGTATGTACTGTATGTAGTGTATCATGGCATGCTGGGATAGCCAGGTCATTGTCTGACACATCTGCATGTACTGTAGGTAGTGTATGGTGGCATGCTGGAATAGCCAGGTCATTATCTGCCACATCTGTATGTACTGTATGTAGTGTATTGTGGCATGCTGGGATAGCCAGGTCATTGTCTGCCACATCTGTATGTACTGTATGTAGTGTATCATGGCATGCTGGGATAGCCAGGTCATTGTCTGCCACATCTGCATGTACTGTAGGTAGTGTATGGTGACATGCTGGAATAGCCAGGTCATTATCTGCCACATCTGTATGTACTGTATGTAGTGTATTGTGGCATGCTGGGATAGCCAGGACATTGTCTGCCGCATCTGTATGTACTGTAGGTAGTGTATTATGGCATGCTGGGATAGCCAGGTCATTGTCTGCCACATCTGTATGTACTGTAGGTAGTGTATCATGGCATGCTGGGATAGCCAGGTCATTGTCTG
>JABWIB010016791.1:0-11045 GCA_016617825.1 Platyplectrum ornatum
AGGAAAAATTGTAACATTTTGAAAATGGTGAAATTTTCGTATTTTTCACAACATTTGCGCATTTTTCACGAAAAAATACTTACTGTATCAACCAAAATTTACTCACTAACTTAAAGTAAAATGTGTCACGAAAAAACAATCTCAGAATCAGTTGGATTCGTTAAAGCAATAAAAAGTTATTACCACATAAAGTGTAACATGTCAAATGTGTAAAATAGGGCTGCATCATGAAGGACCAAATAGGCTGCGTCACGAAGGGGTTAATGTGCCTCAGACATGATATGTAATTTAATACGCCACAGACATGATATGTAATTTAATACACCACAGACATGATATGTAATTTAATGCGCCACAGACATGATAAGCAATTTAATGTGAATTAATGTGAATCTTTTAGTTTAATATTGCACAAACCACAGCCATTCCAGCCCCCTTAGAAGGTCTGCAGAGTATTAGTGCAGAGAAAGGGTCCTTAGATGAATAAATCTGAGCACCTTGCCCCCAGCATCCTGCCCCCAGCACCTTGCTCCCAGCTGATGGTGTGGTAATGGTGTGGCCAGGGCAGCCGTTGACGATGGGATGGCTGGCTCACCGCGCCAGTCACAGTGAGCACTGCTGCAGCCGGCTCTACAGCGAATTAAATGCCGGCGATTTGGCGCCCCTTCAATATATTGGCGCCCGGAACCTGCGCTCCACTAGCACCGCCCTCCCTACGCCCCTGTCTGTATATTGTAATAAGGAGTTCAACCCAATTGCAGTCACAACTCAGCGCATCTTTCAGAAGCATGTGGTGCGGTTTTTAAACTTGTTGGGTTGCATTGGGTAATATAGGTGCATTTGAGCATAACAGGAAAGTCATGACGATCCAAGTCTAATGCTAAAGTACAAATTAAACTAACTCCTAAATGTTTGAAAATTTACCACACTGGTACCATAAACCTAAGTGGAAAAGACAAACTGAACTTGTGATGTTTACACTTGTCACTTACACCACATGATAGTGTGGGATTAGCTGACAATGAATAAGGATATAGTGGGGTTATTATGAAACCCCTTATCTGAATGCAGAGAAATACAGGAAAATAAAATATCGTGAGAGCTGATTCTGAGTGTATTTAAAATGTTTTAATTCAAAGGTAGTACTTTAATGGTTACAATAAAATATGATCAGATAAATCACATCACTAGATTTCATTACAACTAGAATAGCAACTGCCACTCCATATAATTCAATTACTAAGCATCACACAGCTTTACTTTGCATGTAACAGGACATTCTCCACAGTAACATATACTATAAAGTTTTAATTTATATTTATTGAGTCAATGAGTATCAACTCGTATGGTCCTGCCACCATCACACACACAACTTAATTCCTAAAGAGTACTGTCACTTCATAAAGTCTTATGGGAGATTAAAATTATGTGTAATCAGTCACAACATCTGGCAGTACTTACATAGGGCTTTACAGTATATTTTCGATTTAAAATAAAAAACAAACAAGCAAACAATGTTTTGTCCATCTCTACATAATATTCTCTTTTTCTAGATACTGAAATTAAATAACAATAATGATGTCCTCTCCTGCTCAGTGTACAGGCTCTAGAAGAAAGACTGCATTGTGCATGCAAACCATGTCCGTTGTTCCATAGAAAATGTAAGGCTTTCAATTCCTGGTGTCTCCATCTCTACCTAAAAAGAAACTCCATTATGTACTTGTAATAAAGACATTACAAGGTATTGTACCATTTTCAACTCCATGGCTGTAACATTTCCAGCGTGTAATTGTTTTCTCACAGAACTGTACATTCAATTATTTTGTTTGGTAGAGAATACTGGGAATTTTAAATGTTACTGAAGACAACTTTTAATAGGCAGGGGAGACATTCGGGCACACAACTACTTAAAGTGACTCAGTTCATCTGATTTAAAGTGACACAAAACTGTCACAGAAATTTGTTTATATATGTATTGATAATACTACTCTGAAATAAAGTGAAATACATGCCTTTAACTACTGCAGTCAGACAACAGTTATGCAGTTATGACAATTACATATGAATTGTTTCTATAATACCCCATCCCACACAGACTACCCTGGTAAATCTGATTTTAACAAGCAGGGTTGTTAGATCTGAATTGCCCTGATAATGAATTCTGTTCACAGTTGTGAATTACCCTGGTAATTCACAAACTACCCTGATAATTCACAAACTGCCCTGGTCAACACCGTTCAGGGTAGTTAGTAGTAATTTTAGCGCCGTTCACACTGAGCACACTACCCGTGTAGTTCATTCAACCCGGGAAGATGACTGAATTACCCGGGTAATAGCCCTCTGTCTGAACGGGGTATAATTTAGCACAGATTGGACTGGATTCAGACTTATGTACTATTGAATTTAGGAGCTTAAAAACCATGTTGAATTGCAGGGGAGGTAAAATGAATGTCAGTGTGTGCATGCAGGGAGAATACTTATATATATGGGGTATGGAAGGTATCTGGAGACTTCATTAAAGTTGGTTCACCGTGAATACAATTGCGATGTAGTGCTTAATGTCTTAATAAACACACACTACCAACTTTAATGAAGTCTCATAGGGAAGGGGGCCCTGTTGAAAGGTTTGCCATGGGGCCCAGCATTTTATAGTTATGCCCCCAGAACAGGTCTCAGGTTCCATAGAAAAAAAGTGGAGTCATAATTTGGATGGGTGGGTCTGAGCGGAGCTATGTGATATTAGGATTTTCACGCCCCTGAAAATCTTACAAAAAAATCTTACTTAAATAATACCTATCAACATATAATCCAATAACAGGACATATGAGCCTGTCCTGTTATGGACTGACAAATATTCAAGCTAAACATCATTTTTCCCTTACAGGAAATGATTCCTTGTTGCAAAATACAGTTGAAATGTATTGTCTACAAATATAAATCATTGGTTATTAGGGATAAATACACATTCCACCTGGTGTTAAGACAGTGGTTTCCAAACTTTTTCAGTTTGAGGCACCCTTAGGGTCACTATTTTTTTAAGGCACCACTATAATAAAATAATTACCAAGCAGCCCCAAGTTTTTGAGTCAAAATAGTGTAACATCATGAGACAGGTTGACATCAAGGACTAAATTTACTAAGCAGAGAGATTGCAGGGAGATTGAAAAGTGAGAATGTTGCCCATAGCAACCAATCAGATTCAAAGTTGCATTTTACATGCTGGATATGATGTGAGCTTGAATCTGGTTGCTATGGGCAACATCCCCACTTTTCCGCCTCCCTGAAATTTCCCTGCATAGTAAATTTAGGTCCAAATCTTCCTATACAGGAAGTAAGATTGTATTTCTAAAAAACACTGGGGACACTAAGCAACACTAGCAATGTGCCATCACATTAGAATAAACCTTATTTGGCACATTCTTATCCCCTTCCCACCCTGCACCGTATGTATAAACATCTAACGCGAGCTAACGCGATCTAACGCGAGCTAACGCGATCTAACGCGAGCTGTTGTACATGACAGCTGCAATCACTACTGATCTCCAGGGGAACCAATCATATTGGCACCACCCCTGGAAATGGCCACGATTGGCTAGTCAATTCTGACTAGCCAAGTGGGGCTTTACATCTATAGAAGATCTGTCAGTCTTCTAATATTAAGCACAGACCTTGTGCTTATTTTTCACAAACAGGCTATTACTAGTGAATAAGTACTAGATCTATGTAAAAAAAATAAAAAAAAACAATAAGAAATATAAAAAAAAATAAAATCTATTGTGTTGATTTGAAAAAAAATATTATTTACATTTTTTATATTCCGCAAAAGCTGGCATAGTACTCATGGCGTTTACTAGGTTCGGGTTTGTAAATGAAACTAATGTGAATATTTCCAGTGTTATAAATTGATATTCACAATAGCACGCATGTTAACTGCCGTGAATACTATGCCAACTTTTGATGAATTAAAAAATTAGTTCACTTTACAAAAAATCAGTGGGGTCACACTGCGTTCTTTGAGTTGTGTACTTTATAATATTGTACCATGTGTTGGGGAATTTTAACTCTACTGACATAACCGGGTTCTGCAAATGCAACATGGAGCACTAAAAACAATTCCAGCGGAATCTGCACTATAAAAGCCAAATTCACTTCTGAGCCCTACGGTATACCCAAATAGCGTTTTACAACCATATATGGGTTATGCAGTTTTTTTAATGGGGTCATTTATGAGGGTGTCTAACACGCAGGCCGCTCAAAACCACATCAAATGTGAACAGGTCTCTAAATTATTGAAACTTTCAAATTTTACGAGCCTCCCTTTGTTCTAAAAGAGTAAAAGATGGTTTAAAAAATGATGGCAACAGAAAGGATATATGGAAATTATTAGTTATTAACCATTTTGTGTTGTATGACTATCTGTCACGAAAAAACTATTTCACAATCAGTTGGATAAGTAAAAGCATTAAAAAGTCATTACCACATAAAGTAACACATGTGGAAAATAGGGCTTGGTCTTTTGGGACAAAATAGACCGCTTCATTAAGGCGTTAAACTATAAATTATTGAGTTATCTGTGTTTATAGCTAAATTTTTAAAAATATTTGTATTAACATAACATTCTTAAATTTTAATATTTATTTATATCAAATACATGTTCCACATTTTAATTAACAGGTAGTCAATTAATTATGATTGATGTAACTCTACCACTACATGAAGTGTTCACATTTTATTGTCATTAAAATATTGTGTGTCGGCAATGATTAGCTAGGTATATTTTGCCTTCCTTTAAAATTTTCTGAAGTGGTACTTAAAATCTTCTTCTGTAATCAGAATAATATGAAAGTTAGGGATAATTTCCTTCTTATAAAACTGTATTCATTATTTAATGAGGAGAACCATCTCTTGTAGAACTCTTAGAGGTCTATGTTATTATTAACAACAAGAGGTCTGCTCAGTAAAACTACTTATGACGCTATAAAATTTAATCTACAGAAATGAACACTTTTGTGGAAATTCAATTACTGGAAAACGTGCCTCAAGGTGTCATTTATGGAATATGAGGACAAACTATCTTGCGCATTCCAAATCAGTAACATAATGCACTATACTACTATTTAAATGGAAAGAACACTGACAGATTATCTGCACAATATTACAAATCTCCATTCTCTTTTATTATTTTCTATCTTTCCATGACTCCTTTTCTAAATGTTCATACACCACCAAATTTCCATTTCCATCACTGATCCACATGCTTGCATAGGTCACTTAAACTGTAATTCCAGATTTTACTCGCATGTTTTCAAATACATGGAACTGAGTTCTGTACATTTGAAAACCACACTGGGGGGAGTGCGGGTTCACATTTAATCATGCCTAGCCCCGCACTGTAGGCATGGATAGGTATGCAGAGTAACCCAGCGGGGGGCGTTATGGTCACTCGTGGAAGCAGATAAGAACAGTGGTTTTAAGGTACCAGTGGGATAGGGGAGGTCACTTCCCTCTCTGGCGCATAAGCACAGAATGCCACTCTTATGGATATCTGGATTCTGTCTAATACCTCAACTTTTTTACAGTTAAGTAAATCTAAACCCAAATTTGTTTGTTTGTTTGTAGAACTGCCACACAAATGTACATATATATCCAGCAGGCAGAGTGTCAAGAGAGTTAATAATCTAACCGATGAATTCAATGCAAAATGTCCCGATCTTATGAACTGACGATAATGAGTTAATATTGAATACAAAATCTCTAGCATTAGAGAAAAAAATCAATTGCTTCAGATCTGAGCTCACAAGTAAATTAACAGTTGTTGTCTTAGGAAGGCTTAATTATAGACAATGCATGGCATGCTTTAGTTTCTAAATATAATCCTCCGTCTGTAACTTGCGTCACTGGCATCCAATGTAATGGTTCCTTTATTTCTAAACCATGGACGCTATAAACAAGCAGATTTGAGTTCAGCATATACCTGATGGTAATCACATCAATGGTCAAACTGAATAGCAGCTTTGTTATTCTAGCAACAGACATTAAATAACAGGTAAGCACCTTTGAAAGCAAGTGACGCTTGATAAGGCCAATAAATGAGACACATCATTAGAGGCGCTCAAAAGATGTTCTTTGTTGTCTTTGTGTCCTTTGTTCATTATCTCTCTGAATATAGAATATATATTAGGTCCTGTCAGTTTGTTCTCCACTCTGCTACATAAATTGTTCACATATGAGCAAGAGCTTGTCACTGTTGGTCACGATATGCATGTGGACGTGCCTTTTACATTTAATTGTGCTCTGGAAGAAAGATATTATCTATAAATTTACCTTATCAAGGTATTTTATGGTTTACTATGATTTTGAATGTTTTCCAGGCTCAGTCTTGAGGTCTATGTAAATAGGTTAAAGAAAATGAATGTTTGAATATTATTGATATGGTACTACTCTGAGCTTTATTCTGCATTTTTTGAATTGGTCACCTTACAATGCCTATGCTAATGAAAATGTCCTTACAAAGGGACCCCACAGCCGTTCTGCAGTAATTCCCCATATGCTCTTACATTATAATTATTTCAATGTCAATACATTTAAAATTAGTTATAAATCACTCAGGTAATTACATTTTTAATGGATCAGTCATACAAAAGTCTGAATTCACTTGGACTCCTGTTAAATTGTTAATACATAGTTTTCTAACTTATGAAAAAAGTATATAGTACCGCACATTCCCAGAAACCAAAACCAGGTTCAATGATGAGTTGATAATAATATTCATAGACAATGTGAAATGAAGAGTATGTATCTACACATCTGCCATTTGATATTCAATTGGGGTGCTGACACTGGGTTGGGAGTGTTTATACAATTTCCTATGGTACTTTAAGAAATTATCGTGGGTTTTGGGCAAAAATCCTGTTGTGGATGGACACTTAAAAAAAAACTAGGGAAAATCACCCTATTTGTCAGTACCAATTTTCCACAAGAACAATATCGTTTCGTGGATGGCCATCTTAAGAGCGTAAAAAACAAAAAGTTAACCTGAAGGCATTAAAATGCTGATAAGATTAGGTGATCAACTTTTTCTGTTTGACAAGATTGTTAACTTGACATCTGTGAGATAGCAGTGCTATGAAGCAAAATAATCAGGTGCCAGTGATTAACAAATAGCCCAATCAGCAATTGCCACCTTCTACCCCACTCCAATCCCTGCTGTGGGTCACAGTTAATCAGGAGCCTGTGGCCCTGAGTCCCTGCATCTGATTGGCCTTGCCAGTGTGAAATTGGAGTGGGGGAGGGTGATTACTGGCGGTGAGGGGTCCGTGAAGACCAAGCCTATCTGGCCTATGCCTAGGGTTATCTATGTGACCACATATCCAGGAGGCAAGGAAGTCCTGGGAATGTGGACAGAATAGTATACTACAAGTTCATTCAAGAGTAATAAAAAATAATAGATAGACTCTTTGATTCTTTTTTAATTTTTTAGATGGTTGTTATTGCAACAGGATGCCAACGTGTGATTATTACAAGTAATAAAAGGAAAAAAGATGCCACATATAGTAACAAATCAGATCGTAGCTTTCATTTACAAAAACATTTTAGATAATCATATCTAGAATCTGAATGGTTTCTGTGGAAAATATTGTTATACACTAATTTTGCTGACACATTACGGTATGCTACAATTTCAGTTGACTAATAAAATGAATGATGCATCAATCAATCAATCAATCAATCATATTCTTGGGACAGATTGAAATACTGAAAAGGTGACAGTAGTAATAGTCCTAATATTAAGGGCCATACTATATATATCAGGTCTTCCAAAAAGTCTATTAAGCGAGATATTGACTGTAACCAGGACCCACAATACTTTGACTGCTGTAAAAACAAATGACTGTTGTTACAAGTATAATATAAATACCCAATGAAATGTTTAACATGGAATTATTATTTAGGTCGAATAAATGGCAGTTTCTAATTTTCCTTTTTTTTGCTCACTATATGCAAGGACAGAAATATACTTTATCAGAGCACTTGTCTAAAAGAAGAAAGTCACAGAGCTGCTAATCGGAGCAAAGCATTTTTCATTTAGTTCTTGTCGCACCCCTCACTGAGGATCACACCGCATAGATCAACACATTTGTCTTGATGTCGGCTTCATAAAATATATCAGCAGATTAATATTCACAAAATGTTAATTGTATGCAAGATCAAATCTTTCTGCTGTGCGACAGCATTTTCATTATTGAGTCTTGTTACCTTTTTTCCAAAACTTGATCTATTGCCTCAGTAAAGTATAAGGTATTTGTTCTGCTGCCATAATTCATCATTAATTAAATATACACCATCTACTTGCAGGATTTTAGGACCTTGAGAGCTGAGCAGGACAAAAAGTATACAATCGTACATGTTAAAGTCTTTTCCTACTATTTATACCTTTCAAGCAATGTAAATGGGGAAAACAGATAACTATTTAATTATTTTGATTATGACTCCTTAATCCATTGTAAGGAGAAGCTTCAACCAAATAAACTAGTTTCATATCTATGGAAGTCTGTGTGGCACTCTTGGGGCACCCAAGTTTTCAAACTCTGCAGTACATTTTCACATTGTTAACAATTTTAAACAGAGTTGCTGACTC
Source organism: Platyplectrum ornatum (assembly GCA_016617825.1). Lineage (NCBI taxonomy): Eukaryota > Metazoa > Chordata > Amphibia > Anura > Limnodynastidae > Platyplectrum > Platyplectrum ornatum. The sequence goes on from JABWIB010016791.1 coordinate 8,639, forward strand.
TCCCATAATTCAGGGAGACATCCGAATTGCGTGCAATTCTCTGTACCTCAGCCTCAGTTATTTGTTTTGGGCATGAAATTAGAGGTTTTCCTAGCTAACTCTAATGTACATATTTTTTTAAATCTATGGAGTGTCTCAGTTCTTACAATGTTTTCTCTGCATGTAAAATAATAAAAGTTTATTTGCACCCCTCACATTGAAACATGGGTTTGCTCAGGTCTACTCTTGCACCTGTTTGGATCAGCCACTAGGAAAAAGTGCAAAACAATAGGAATGTTCCCCTGGTTAATAAATGAAATTATTGCTTTCATGGAAGCTGAACCAAAATGTAACTTTACCGATAATACATATACATTTACCTTAAACATATGTAAATTACACTACAGCAGATTCAATTACAGATGCACTTAATTTCATATGGCATATTTACGGGTATGTACTTAAAATTATATCCAACAAGTAATCATATTTAAAATATAGGTGAGTAGTGTTTATATAGATTGAGAGATGTAGGAAATAGTGAATATCCTGGATAAAGATCTCTTTGTGCTTAAGAGTGGTAATATTGAAAGTAGAGACCATGGGGGGGTATTTACTAAAGGTTGATTTGCTTAAATTGCCTGAGCGAAGGAATTTGATTTACAAAGTGTCGTTAAATCGCTTGTATGCTTGTTGATTTGTGATCGGGATTTTGAATTTGATTTGGTCAATGATAAGCATACATATTGTGTACTTACTAAGGGTCAATTTCATTATTCGACGTGAAATCGCATTCAAGATAGCTCCAAATTGATCATTACAAAATCGATCCCGTTTCAAGGCAATTTGACCCTCCTGGCTAACCATACACTGGTTGCTAATTGCAATCACTATATAAATGGTCCTTGTTATGTGTAAAAATGGATGTGTGATAGTAAGCTTATATGGCCAGGTGAGCAGGTTTTAAACTCTGAGATGTCTCGGTCTCTTGCAGTTTCTGTGCTGCTTAAATTAATGAATTAATTTATGTTTCCTCAGCCAGGAAGCAGCCTGACATGATGATGACGTTGCATCCCCAGACTCCCACACACCACCAATATAATGAGTCACACCGCACCACTAGATGTTTGATAGAATGTACCTGGTTTTTTAAAATCTGGCTTTAGGTGCCTTGATAAGTCTGGAGGGTAACTTCTTTATTCACCTAAGAAGGTGGTTCAGATTGTGTAGGCTTGTTGTCACAATCTCGCCCTAAGTGTACTGTGGGATGAGATTGTAGAAGCAGCAAGTTCGGTCATCATCTTCACGGGAGACACTAGGTCAGGGATTCATGCACGCCATGTGTTAATAGACACACATTTTCCATGTAAGTATGTTTTTAATATTTATCCTGTTATACTTCATTATGTACTTCTTTTTTTAATTGTATATTTTATAATTTTGTTCAGCTTTTTAATCCACATACATAACATCCATTTGTTTTTTAAACTGTTATTATTCTATACGACTAAATATATGAAAACAAGAAATGACATTTTCAGTGCAAACATATTTATTGCATCATAAATATGATATGCCTTACACATTATGTAAATGAAAAAATGAAATATTTACATGAAAACACCAAAATATATATATGTGCATTAAATAAATACATAAATGCACAAAAAACAACCAAACTATTGGAGCAATTAACACCTTTAAGACGCAGCCTATTTGGTCCCTAAAGACCAAGCCATATTTTACACATCTGACATGTTACACTTTACGTGGTAATAACTTTTTAATGCTTTAACGTATACAACTCTGAGATTGTTTTTTCGTGACACATTGTACTTTAAGTTAGTGGTAAATTTTGGTTGATACTGTCAGTGTTTTATCGTGAAAAATGCACAAATGTCATGAAAAATGCGAAAATTTGGCCATTTTCAATTTCAATAATAATATAATTTCAATATGTCTACTTTCTGTTGCCATCATTTTTTAACCAAATTTTACTTTTTTAGGGCAGTAGGCAGCTCATAAACTTAGTAGCAATTTTTCGCAACTTTAAGACTAGAAGGTTTCAGAAATTTAGGGACCAGTTCACTTTTGATGTGGTTTTGAGCGGCCTGCTTGTTAGACACCCCCATAAATGACCCCATTTCAGAAAAAAAGTATCCAAAACTGCATTTTGGAAGTTTATTAACCCTTCAGCAGTTTAACAGGAATTAAAGCAAAATGAGGGTAAGATTTTAAACATTTCTCCTGAGTACGGCAATACCCCATATGTGGTTGTAAAATACTATTTGAGTACACAGTATGGCTCATACGGGAAGGAACACTTTTTGGCTATTTTAGTGCAGATTTTTCTGGAATAATTTTTGTGACCATGTTACATTTGCTGAGCCCCTTTTGTATCAGTACAGTAAAAAACCCCAACAAATGA